>JANIPN010036242.1:5525-17108 GCA_027478595.1 Erythroxylum anguifugum
CGATCATCAAAACTCACTGAAGTTCCTTGACTTAAATTCCTCTGCGAAGCCCATGCTGACGCCAATTCAATCGAGCGGTCAACGCTCTGTGACTAGAATTGCTGGGAAACACAGGGTTCGATGGGGTAATGCAGACTGGTCGGGACTCTGCAACAAAGACCACGCGCGTTTGATATTACTCGAATCGCAGACTGTAATCAACGAAATAAGTCGTGATTTGACGTGGGTAAATGAGTTCGTAGGATCGATGAACGAGAAGAAGTGGATGTTGCCTGAGGGAAAGCTGACGACGGCCGCCTGCGCCCTTGGGGACAAGTTACGAAGTTCGCGCGGGAAATAATGCGATGGGGCGCTAAGCCACTTCGGGTTGCGTTGGCCACGATATCTAGGTTGGCCCGTGCACCGGGGGCGTGGTTCGCGGATTTCTTTGTAGCAGTTCGCTCGGCAGGATATGTCAACCTCAAAGTATGTTATAGACATATTGATTGTTCCTTAAAACTATCTCACCTACATGTATGTTTGACGGGGGACGGTATCAGTACCACTCTGTCTGTAACGGGTGCTTCCCTTCCCATTTCCGTGGGTGAGAGCATAAGGTTCGAGAGCCACCATCAATTCACTGAGTACATGCAGCTTTTGACAGTCCCTTTCAAATGCAGTTTTTGAGGTGAAAAAGATGGAGGGATCATTAGAGCCCTCTAATTGTGTTTGAAACATGAGCAACAGGGATTTTGCACCCCAGTTTTGCTGCTACTCTCTAGAGATCCAGAGGCAGCATGATTGTCCACGCAAGCCTTCCTCGATTCACAGATCTACGCCTCCCAATGATCCACTCTCCTCCCAAATCATGACTACCTACTGCTGACCGGTAGCATCAAGCTGCCGGGTAGACCAACTTGAAGATGTCGTTGAACACAAAATAGCTCCCGCCTTCCGGCATTAGTTGGAAAACCTGTGAATAACTCATCGGACGTTGCTCCGCATCAACCTGCAAGCAGTCAGTATATTAAAAATCCGTTTATGAATCAAGCCGCTCAAATCTTCGACACATGAACTATCTAGCGGATCATGCAGGCAACGGGAAGCTTATCTGCTGCGCAGCTTGTACCCAAACATCGCCATGATGTCTGCGCTCTTGGACACTGACACCGACACAAGACATCAAAGAACGTTTTCGAGCTAAATGCTATGAAAGCCACCACTAAGGAACCTCGCTTCATCACTCAATCGAGGAAAGAGGGATCGATCGGACGCTAAGTAGAATACAACGCGCAACCAAAAGTCATTGACTTACTAGAAGAGCACCTGTAACCATGACAATGATTGCACCAGACTCACTTGCAGGCTGTGCATCCATCGTTGCCACTTGGTGCTTGATGAGTGTGAATGGAAGCGACTGATCACGGGTTAGGTATGAGTCTAGCGCGACGCAAGGCAGAATATGTACCGTGAGCTTCTCGGTGATTGTTTCGGCTCCCTGATGCTGCGCGCTCTCGAACGTCATCATTGACTGTGGTCGCTGCTATCTGTGAGCACTTTTACATGAATGTCAATCTCTTTTAACCCACGTATAGGCCCGCTAAAGCCTGGCGATTATTATCGAAGGTATCATAGTAGAATTGCACAAATTGTTCTGCCAAGTTAGGGCTTATGACATGACACAAGGAGGCCTTTAGGCTCGGAAACTTACGTGCAACGCTATTGAAATCTGTGGCGAGGTCAGTCTACCTTTTCATACTTAGATGAGCTTCACGTCGGTCGCCAGGGAACTCAAATGGAATCGCCCTGCCGATGCCCAACGTGGTCTCAGAAGGAGTCTAGAGGATCGTGACGTACCTGTCATAATGGCTAGTAGTGATAGATGAGAGATCTGTGCGTAGGGTATGGGAAAGCAATAAGTGAGACTTGGAACTCTTGAATGCTTAGAAAATTCTACAGTGTTCGCCAAACTCGGTGAAACACGCGCGTGGTGGGGTTAAGAGAGGGGGAACCGAAGAGTGAGGCAACTGCGAGCCCGCCTAGGCGGACGGGCCGAGATCCGGTGTGCCACAGTATGCGCAAGGCATTTCAGCCGTGAGGGCCCTCAAGTTCCATTATATGTCTAAACTAGATTATGCTAACAACAGCAATTATGCAGTCAATCTTCCAGACTTTGATACCGAGGCTTAATTGCGCTAGCTAGTCTCATGATCATCAATCTAAGCTAGATCCTACTGAAGAGAAACATGCCCCGGACTCGGCGGTAATGCACCGGTATCCCACCTCTTCGGCTTCGGGCCCAGAATGAAATCCAAAGTTCCGCCCCCGTCTCCTGTGATGTCCTTATGAGTGAGCCAACTTTGATTCCACGTCTTCCCGTTAATTTTCAGGCTTTGGATGTAATAGCTATTCTCCCCGAGGCCCTTTGCAGTTACCTTCAGTTTTTTCCCCTCTCCTAGGTCCAAAGTAATCTCGGGGAACCAGGGCGCTAGGATTAAGTACACATCTTGAGTGACAACTGGATACAGTCCAAGCATATTCCAGATAAGCCAGCTATCAACCGCTCCAGCGTCGGAGTTGCCGGGAAGACCGCTTGGTTCCGTTGTGTAATAAGTGTTGACTGTTTGTCTTGCCCGTAGTACAGACTTCCATTGTTTGCCTTGTAAGTAATTGTACAAGAAAGGAGTCGAGAAACTTTACTTTGTCAACATCTACCAATCATCTCATCTAAAGCTTACCTTGGCTCATTTCCAGGGTTATATAGGGTTGTCCCAATGCCGTTAACGCCACCGCCTCCTACTCCCGTTGTCCTCAAGCCAGGAACGAACATGGTGTCTAACCGAGATTCAGTTTGTTTGGGGCCACCCATGAATGATATCAGTGTCCGCATATCAAACGGTACGTTCCACGAATACTCCCATGGCAAGGCCTCATATGCGATGGCACTCCATTCGCACTCTCCGCAGCTGAGAGGGTCGTATGACTGTATAGTTCCGTTCCCAAAAGTGGGTGCCAGGAAACCTGTGAAGTTGAGGCTAGATTGATTCGCCTTCCATATGTGCTGCCAACCCGCAGAACGCCCTAAGTACTTCTTGTAATCCTGGGGTGCTCTGTCCTTGGCCACCTGGCTTAAGGCAAAATCATTCAAAGAATACTCAACCGTGCGACTGATGCATCGGCCAAACATTGGAGTAACGTACCCATATTTGAGCCAATCAGGTAAGGCGCCGCGTCCCTCTTTTGTACTTCCCGTTGGGTCTTCATAGCTAATGAGACATTAGTACACCGGGGAGGAAGGGAAATATTTCATACGTACTCCAGGTTGTTTGCAGGTGTAACTTCAGCGTCTTTGACCATAGCTGCATACCCTTCAGTCCAATTAATCCGCCCAGCACCCAAGCCCTTCACATATGCATCCGCCAGAACATTGTCTGCATTGGAACCGCCTTGGGTTCTGCCATTGTAGTTACTGCTGCGCGCATCTGGCATGAATCCTTCATGCTTCCAAACATCGATCAATGTCTGTACGATCGCTATCTCAACTTCAGGCTGTATGAGCAAATAGAGACTGTTTAAGCATCTGAAAGTGTCCCATAGCGCGTAACAATCATCGACCATCTCCCCCGTCGGCGTCCAGTTAGGACTCTCGCCAGTTCGATTAGACGGTAGGAGATGAGCGCGATACATTGCCGAGTAGAACATCTCCAGGCGAGTACGATTATTCGATCCCCTGATTTGAATCTTGTTCAATACCTGCTGATTCCAAGCTTGCTTGACGGCGTTGGCTGTGGCATTCACATCGTACGTCGGGATTTCTTTAAGGAATCCGCATGCTTTTTCGGTAGATATCCAGGACACTCCCACCTTAGCTTGCACTGTGGTCACCTCCCTGGGGAACTCAAAGACCGCACCTATACGGTCAGCGTAGCTCCATCCCTCTGTACCCGCCACAATTGACTGTCCATCCACGAATGTTGGTTGTGCATTCGTGGCATTAGGCCAATAAGGGTCTGTATAGGGCCCACGGAAGAGTTTGGCAGAACTCGGTGTAGTGTCAAACTGAGAGCAGAAATAGACTTTGTAGTCTGAAATGGCGTTAGATTGCTTTACGGTCTTCATATCCGTGGATAAGGGACTCACTTGGGGCCTCGTTCCAACCTCCCCGGTAAACCGCGTAACCGGAATACTTGTTCCCGTCCACATCAAGTCTTCCATTGCTCCACATCTGCTCTCCAGCAATCTCATCTTGAGTCGGCAGGTAATGACTTAAATCCACCAGCACGTAGGCATTCCCGGATTTAGGATAGTTGTAACGAAATAGTCCAGCGTGTTGAGAAGCAGTGATCTCTGCCACAACACCATTTTTCAAACTGGTCCGATAATAGCCGATAGACGCTGAATCATTCGTGATACGCGGCTGCATGTATGTGAGATTATCAAGGACGTTTACTCCTTCCAGTGAGGTCAGGGGCATCTGGGGTATGATGCCGTATTTTGGTGCCCCGCCGGTGCCAGACTCGTGCAGCATCGTGATCGCAGTCACATTACCATCGGGCGTATATCCAGCATTGGCATCCGTGGAGGAATTGAACTCCGTTGTATCGATACCGGGTTTCACCGCCCCAAACGGGAGCGTCGGGCCTGGAAACACATTGCCCCCATTGAAAGATGTTCCTGCTACCGGTCCTTGGGTTCCAATGAAGAAGTTGATGTACTTGGTGAGGTCCGTTGAGGAATCAGATGGCTGTGTTGGTTGCGCAAGCGTCGCTGCGCCAAGCACAAAGCACCATGTAATAGCTCCGAAGTTCATGATGTTGGACGTCCTGGTTGAAGTTCTGCAAATCGTGCTTTGCCCATGCTACCTTCGTGGTAGCCATGAGCGCGTCCAGAGCATCGAAGCTCATCGAGCGGGGTACTCGGACCATTGCGTCAATGGAGGGGCGCCTGCAGGGGCGCCTGGAAACACGATCGTGCATCTTCTCGAAGCCAGGATAGTAGCCAAGGGCACTAAGGTGGGCGATGATCCCGCGGGGAAAGGTTGGTGGTTAGCAGAGGATGCAGGGGCGCGGACGGATTGGTGCGGGTGCTGCCGTCCTCGCTAGATTGTCGATCCGAGGCGAGCGTTGAGAAGCTTGTCAGGCGATAACGTCAGGGTGGAGGAAGCCTTCGGCTTGGGGAAGGGGGGACGACCGAGGCAATCTGCTGAAGGGTACCCCACCGTACGCAAGCGTGAACCAGCCGACACCGCAAGTTGGAGCAGAGATGGGCTAATTGGATAGAAACGGAGACATGTAAATGGACTCGTTGATGTTTTAGATGCCCAGTCATTCAATCTTTACACCCAGACACCTTCTGAGCAGAGCAATGCCGCGCGGTATGGCATTGGCGCGCGTTTGCGCAAGGTTTCCATCAACAAGATGTGCACCGTCAAGACCTCTACGGAGGCAGCTTTCTACATCGATTGATGCCTCAAACTTGCCCCTCGCCGGAGTACGTGTCCTAGACATGACCAGGGTACTTGCTGGAGTAAGTACTCGAGCAGAATCCCCAATATGCTACTTACAAAGTTCTTCGCAGCCATACTGTACACAAATACTAGGAGACATGGGGTATGCAACAGCCTGAGAATTCCTCAAAATCGCCTCCGGTGATCACTGCAGTCCGTAACTGACAGATTTGTGGCTACAGAGCGGATATCATCAAAGTTGAACATCCCACCCGTGGAGACGATACCCGTGCCTGGGGTCCGCCGTTTGCAACATACAGCGCGAATAGTACCAAGACAGGGCCTGGCGAAGCCGCGTACTTCCTAGCAGTACGCGAGCTCTTTTTCCATCTATAGACATGCGCTAATGCTCGAGAAGGTCAACCGCAACAAGAAGTCTGTCGGCCTTTCTTTCCAAGATCCGAGAGGCGTTGAGATTCTCCATAAGCTAGTCGACTCATGCGATGTGGTAGTAGAGAACTACCTACCAAATTCACTTGCGAAGTACAAGCTAGATTACGACAGTATTCGCGCCATCAACCCCGGCATCGTTTATGCCAGTATTACCGGTTATGGCCAAACGGGACCATACAGCAAGAGAGCTGGCTACGATGTGATGGTTGAGGCCGAGATGGGTCTCATGCATATCACAGGCGAGCGGGATCGCCCTGGTGTGAAGGTCGGAGTAGCTATCACCGATTTAACAACCGGACTCTATGCATCCAACTCGATCCTTGGAGCCCTTCTTGGTCGAGTACGTACAGGCAAAGGGCAGCATCTCGACATCGCCCTTAGCGATGTACAAGTGGCAAGCCTCGCAAACATTGCGAGCTCAGCGCTTATTAGCGGACAACCAGATTCGGGGCGATGGGGAACTGCACATCGTAAGTCTACTTTCACGCTAGTGGGGCCCTCCATTTGCTCAATTCGTGTACAGCGTCAATCGTCCCATATCGCTCCTTTCCAACTTCCGACGGTAACATTCTCCTCGGCGGCGGGAACGACCGGCTCTTTGGAATTCTTGTCTCGTATATTGGACATCCAGAATGGGCGACGGACCCACGATTCCGGACCAATGCTTTACGTGTGGAGAACCGAGATGAACTGGAGCGGCTAATCAGCGAGATTACGTCTACGCAAACGACGCAACGTTGGCAAGAGATCTTCGAAGGCAGTGGGTTCCCTTATGCCGCTGTCAACGACATCCAAGGAACATTGAACCACGAGCATGTGTTAGCACGCGGGATGGTTAAATCCGTTGAGCACCCCGCTTGTGGCGAGATCCGGTATGTGAATACGCCCGTGAAGTGGAGTGATGCCGATACGGGGCTTCGGACACCGCCGCCAACATTAGGTCAGCACACCGATGAGGTTCTCAGCGAATTGGGATACAGTTCTGCCGAGGTGCAAGAACTCAAAGACAGCGGTGTTCTCTCATGATGTGAAGTTCGCCTCAACCTAATCTGCGAAATTCTGACCCGAGTCCTGCAACATAGCCTCCCGCAAATCATACTCGCCCGCCCCTGCCTTAGAGGATCCGATTGTGGCCTTATAGAGTACTTTATTCGATTAATTTTAGCGAACCGCGCCAGGGCAGTAGCCTTGCAGACGCATATCGTCGACAATATTTCTGGTTTCGACACGGAAGCCCGAGGTTTTTCTCCGAAATAGATTACATACATAGACGCTTTATGCTTACAGGAAAACAAGAGATATCGAAGAGATAGCCAGAAACATACACCTGTGCATCAGAGCGGTGCTACGTGAAGCAACAGGCGAATTGTGACTTGGTACACAAGCTCACTTCTTGCACTGCATTTCAATATCACCACCTTCCTCATGTAGATCGTTTGCTTCATATTTCACACGTTGATCATATGTAGAGGCCTACCCGGGAGGCGCATCCACAATCTAGCTTTGATCAAGTCTTTCCCGCGAAGTGGGTGGCATCCGCTTGACGTTTTCTATGAGTAACGAAAGACCAATCTCCTGAGCTCACCCGTTTCAAAATCCATTCGTTCGATCGTTACCGTACAGCAAACGAAAGCGCCGAGGAATACACATCTTGGTCGCCGATCTTTGCCTAGGTACAGCCGGACACCGTCTCCGCCACGTATTCGGCATTTTGCCGCTGACTGCGGGTGCCCTGGAGTCGCAAGAGCATTTCATCTAGCCCTATGCTTTCTCCTCACTCATGAGCGCCCGATCGACCGGCAGCAAGCTTTTGGAGGCTAGGCATGTAGGCACTCGATGCTGAGGTTCAGCCGCGGGTAAAATGGTTGCCACCCTTCAACCTTAACCGGAGGTTGCAACGGCGAGGAGGCGGTGCGCGCCCCGAGGAACAGATTTGGGGGGGCATTGGGGGCTGCCTTTTCGCCAGAACGAGCCGCCCCGGAGGCGGTGCTCCGTTTGCCAATCCGGCAAATTGGACGTCACCCAACATCTAGGGCACCGCGTGGGAGCGTGCCTGAGGAGTGTGCAGACGTGCCTCACTCACCACACCCACAAATGACCGGCTGTCTCGGTGCGGAGAAAGATCCATGTTCGGTGTAGATGTGCGCGCGGCCATGGCCTAAGGTCCCACCACCGAATTGCTGTGGATAGCGGGATGCGATTTGTGCCTGGATCAATGTGGTATACGGTCGGGCGGCGACGTGCAGGAACACATCTGACTGCATTGGCACTGTCAGGATGCCGATCTAAACATGTTTCATTTTACAGGTTACGAAGATGAAGGTGAGCAACACGCATTCACTCTCTTTGCAAGCTCGTTCTATATAAAGCTGCCATTCTTCTTCCCATGTTCTGCTTTCCCGTTCAACAACCTCAAACGCTCGAGTGATTCCGATACCGGTTCTCTTCTTCATCCATTCACATCATGAAGCTCTCCACAGCTATGACGCTCGCGGCCCTGTGCCTCAGTGGCGTGCAAGGGGCCGCGCTTCAGAAGCGAGCATCGAGCTCCTGGGCCGGCTCGAACCTGTACTTCCTGCACGGGCTCTCAGCCGACGACCAGGCAGCCTACATCAACAAGCTCGCGTCGTATGGCGCGAAGGTTGTGCGGGTGTGGCTGACGGGTCTGAGCCAGGGCTGCCAGAAAGGTAGTAACATCGCACGGAACATTCCCGACCTCGAGCCGTCGATCGGTACGTACAACGACACCGTGCTGGAAGCGATGGACAGCGTGCTGGCGCAGCTCGCCGCCAAGGGTATCAAAGCGCTTGTGTCGCCGCACGACGGGAATGCGTTCGGATATAATAGTTGCGACGCATACTGCAGCAAGTACGGAGACGGGCAGAAGGGCAAGAACTCGGGCGCCGGATACTACGGGTCGACGGAAGCAAAGGCCGCAATTGACGCCCGGTACGCGCATATCCTGAATTACAAATCGCCCTCGAGTGGGAAAGCATGGGGCCAGTGGAGCGACGCGATCCTGGCGTTCGATGTGGAGAACGAGCCGTTCCAACAAGCTTTGGATAAAGCTAGCCAGAATGACCCCGACGACTGGCTCTGTGGCCGAGCGGGCGAGATGAAGAAGGTGCTAGGTAATTCGGCGGTGAAGGTGGCGACGGGCGGTGTTGGCGGCGACCAATCGCACAACGTCAACTTCATGGAGAAAGCGCTCGAGTGCGATGCTATCGACATCATGAGCATCCATGGCTACGTGAGTACCACGGGCTTCTGGAACAGTTTCCTCCCTGCCCGTCTCGCGGACGCGCAATCCCACAATAAACTCGTCATGGTCGAGGAGTGGGGTGTTGCTGAGGGATCACAGGACGGGTTCGATGCCCAGGCGGCGGCCATCACCGCAAATGGCATCCCGTATACCTACTGGCAGTTTACCGATTACGATAAGACGAATTGCCAGGGTGGCTGCTGCAATGCGGGTTGGGATGGCTTTGAGGTTGGTCTGTCTTCCGGCAAAGGCAACGCCAACAATGCCATCAGAAAGGCGGCGGCGCAGCAGGCGAAGCAGGATTGGAGTGCGTTGCTTGGTTAAGGGGGAGGTAAGGGTTCTCGAAGTTGAGGGAGGGGGGACTTGGCCAAAGGTGAGATGAGATCAGGTGAGGTGAGTGGGTGTATATACACGTGTGCGTCGGTTGGTTGCACACACGGCGCTTTCTTTTCTATGTAGATACCATTTACTTCTTGGCAAAATATCATGTGTCACCACTTAAAGAATCATGGCTAGAGAGGGGTGTTTTTTCTTTCCATGCTAAGTTCCCATGTAACTCTATTCCCGCCAACCTCATTCAAGTCCATATTCCATCATGATCATCAAGTCATAAAGTTGCATAAGTCATTAAGCCACGTCCCCTCTCCCATCCCCTCCCTATTCCCTTACGCCGCCCCTGCCACCATATTCTCACGCAGGTACTCCGCAAATCCATTCTCAATGCTCGCCGAGAAGTCGACGAAGAACGCCAGCGAGTTTGAGCAAGGCGCAGGGCAGTGCTCCCAGATAGTCTTGATATCGAGATGCAGCAGGCCCTTGATGGCGAGCAGGTGCTGGACCCACTCCATGCCGTCGAACTGGGCAATGGCACTGAAGTCCTGCTTCGAGAAAGTGTTGCGGGGACGGTATTGTGTGGTGGCGGGTACCTTGCCGCCGCACACGCTGAGGCCGAGATGTTGTAGGGACAGGTGGGTGGCGACGTAGGCGCACACGCCGCTCCACTTGTACTGTTCTCCATCAGACGCCGGCCACGCCCGCTTCACGAGGTTGATGCGCCGGATGGCGGCCCGCGCGCGCGGCGTGCGGTCGGTGAAGAAGGGCACCGCGCTCTCGACGTCCGTGCCGAAGTCGAACACGTACGCGCCGTACAGCACCGCTGCTGCCTCGGCGTGCACCTGCCGGCTTACGCCCAGGATCGCTGCGTGGATCGTCGGGCCACCGGGTTGCAGTGCGTACGATGTCTCGACCGTCTGCTGAGGCCGGTACGGGTCCGGCTGCACCCCGTACGGAGTCCGGCGGCGGTACGGCACCAGTCCGGCCTCCTGCTGGTGTCGTCGTTGTGCGTACTGCTCGGGGCCCTCGGACCGGATTGAGACCACCTGCTGCTCGCGGTCGACCAGCAGGTACTCGTAGATGGCCAGGCGGATCTCCGCCGGCAGGGAGAGCAGCGTCCGAGGTGTCTTGGTGGGTGGTGATGCCATGGGGAAGAGTTGTGTTGAGTAATCGTGTGTCAAGTCGGTGAGGTCGAATCGTTCGCTCCGCTAGTCTGATGATATATGGCCCGGTCGTGCATGCTCACAGCGTGCTCATAGAGCCTAGGCTGATTGACGGAGGCGGTAGTCGGTACTAGTAGTCTAAGTAGACAAAGACAATGTTGCAACAAAAAGACCCAAGGGGCGCTATAAGCGGTGGACTGAGAGAGAGCAAGGGGTGGTTATATAGCGTTACTCCTGTACGCTGCAACCACTGTCTACCTGCGGAAGGATGGAGGGGAGAGTAACCATCAAGCAGGGCCACACACTCTCACACTTCACGCTCACACACAAACACACATACGAACAAGAACGGCCCACCCACGCGGAATAGGCACACTTCCAAGGCAGTGACCTCTCTGGTGGCCAGTCGTCGCTTGTCCGAGGGTTAGCGCGCGCATGTGCCCGCCCTTTGTGCTCTTGGACTACGGCGCACAGCCAAGCGTCATTCAGCAATACTATCACCATCCTGTGCGTGTCTCGTGTTCCCTGCCCTCCTTTCCCCTCCTCTTCCCCTTGTCCAGTGATGTGGCTGCCACTGACTTGATCTTTCTTGCCCCTTCTTCCCCCCGCGCCACGCTCGGCTCCTTCCCGTCATCACTCTCCCTCCAAGGCACCATACAAAAAAACTCCGCCGCTTTTAGTGGCAGACTCCGGAAAATAATACGGACAACTTTCAGCACTGATATCTTACTACTGACTGTCTAAAGTCCTTTGAAATTTATTTATACATAGGTTCTCTAGTATAATTATTGATCTATCAAATAATTTCTAGATAGCTACGGATTCTTATTGTAGAGAAATCCTTAATAAAAAAAGGTTGGGGTTCTCAGAAAACACCACCTGTAAAAGCGGCAGTGTTTTTTGGTATCGTGGGGGGGGGGGGGGGGGGGGGGGGGGGGGGGGGGGGG
>JANIPN010036242.1:17118-80130 GCA_027478595.1 Erythroxylum anguifugum
TTTTTGGTTTCGTGCCCCCCCCCCCCCCCCACCCAACACACATGCACATTTCGGTCATGGGTAAGCAAGTAAGCAGGATACTTTAGAAGTACTCAGGCCCATCCAACGCGTTTCTCCCCCCTCGCTCGAAACCCGTTTGTGCTCACCTGTCGCAAGGAAGTGTCACGCGCACCACTCGGGGAACGGCGTCAGCGCATGAGGAGCGTGCCAAAATTAATGGGGGTTGAAAGAGCCGACGTGGGGTGCAAAACATCCCCCCTCGCCTCAAAAGCTGAAGTTCCATCTCGCATATACACCGCCAGGAGCAGGGCGACGTTGACTTCCATCAACGCCTCGGAGGTGTCTTAGCGGCCGCGCGAGGCTCGCTTTAGGGCTCTGACTGCTAGCGGCAAACTGAAAGCTCGTGCGCCAGACCGCCCCTCGGCCCGCCCGAGAGACCGGGTTGGGCCTCGTAAGGCGGGTCGTAAGCGCCTACGAGGCTCAGCGGCGGTGCTAGAGGGAGGCGGAGCAGCGCGCTTGCCATCACGCATCGGCTCAACTGGTGGAAATGGGCGGAAGTGCGAAGTCGCCTCAAAAAGTTCACAAGGCTCTTTCTACTGACCGCTCGGTCTGGCCAAATTCTTGGGTTTCTGAGTTGTATTGGAAAAGCCACTTGGCAAACATTTCGATGACTCCACAGTGACCCCTTGCGCCAATAGTGGAGCACGTGAGATGAGATCGAAGAAGGGGGAAGACGCTTGGGATTACTCATGCTGTGAACTCAATTGGAAACTAACGCGCGAGCTCATCGCCAAGCAAGGCACCGTCGCCCAGAACTCCAAAGACATGAATAGAGCGGCAGGGGGGATGGTCCCTCCTTCTGCCTAAGAAAACGGTACTTGCCGCCAAGCGATGCGCAGGCGTGGGAGCTGCGATCATTCAACGCGCGTCTCGCCACTCAAATGAATCAACCACAAAGAGACGGGAAACACCGCCATCAAACTGTTAAACTCCGATTGTTGCCTTGCGAAATTGTCTCAGCCAGTCGCCCAGAGGTTCTGGCACCCCTCCGCTTTCGATAGCGATAGTGACCAGAGCGCCATCCACCGATCCGGATGAACCCTGAAGGACTCCTACCACGTGGTCTCGTATATTTCTGATCGGGCCCATGCCTTGATTAACTTAGTAAACGCAGTCATTTGGCGGTAGAACACATCGCGCGTTCTGGTGCCATCTCGGTGCGGGTGGGTAGTGCCAAGATATACAACCGGAAACAGCCTAGCGCCCTTTCACATCTCCGTATTACCAGCCTCGTCGGCAATTCACCAGCCTCATATCGCGCACCCGCGTAACCACCAACCTCATACCTACTAGTAAGTGGTAATTGTTCGTAGAACCGCAAAATGAATTTCTCTTCCCCTGTAAGTGTCACTTGGTCTATTCATCTATTTTCTCCAAACCACGAGTGACGGTCGATGTAAATATCCTCTCTGGCTTCGAAGCACAGCTTCAACTCTTACTGTGTGTGTTTGTGCCGCGGAAATCTCCCTCATTATGTTACTGCCTCCGCTTTGTCTTGTCATAATAACCACTTTGGCTCTGTTTACAGCTGCACATCCGGCTGCTCAAACCCGACCTGTGTTCTCGCCTGCGAAGCTACAGCAACGAACCAAACCCAAGTATTCGGTGGTCCAGGTCGACGGTGGATCAACGGCGTCAGTCGAGTCGACATCAATTGTCTCCAAGCCCTCGTCACCATCCAATGGTTCCTCTGGAGGGTCTCCGAAGAAGAATGGCTACTCAGTAGTTGACGTTGGCGGAGACGCTCCTTCCATCACCAAACCGGTCAGCACTGTTCTTGGAACACATCCGACCAGCACTGCGAACAAACCCAGTCAGCAACCTCCCGCCCCAAGCGAGCCTCCAGTCAAGCCGGAAACACAGGCTGGATCGTCCGCTACTAGGACCACCACAACTTCGTCCTCTGAGTCTACTACTACCTCTACCTCAACGTCCAGCACCACCAGCTCATCCTCTACCGCCGACATCAGCGTGGTGGACGCTTCCATTCCTGTGGCTGCAACATCTACCACCACCTCTACTTCATCCGCAACCTCATCTACGACATCTTCTACGACCTCATCATCTACCTCAGCCTCCACCACTACCACTACCACGACAACCTCAACGTACGATGATATTGTAGGTCTTCCGACGCCGGAACCCGAATGGTCGTCGACAAAATCGTACGATGACGGTCTATGGCATACTACATATGCTCAATGGTGGACTCCCACTTCTACCACAAGTTCCAGCACAAGTTCCAGCACGAGTTCCAGCACGAGTTCCAGCACGAGTTCCAGCACGAGTTCCAGCACGAGTTCCAGTGCGAGTTCCAGTGCGAGTTCCAGCGCGAGTTCCAGCGCGAGTTCCAGTGCGAGTTCCAGCGCGAGTTCCGGCACAATCCCTAGCTTGAGCCCACACGTGGCATCCAACTCTACGGCTCACGGATGAAGTGGACAATGCACATGCACCCGGTTGCATACGACTCTTAATGTGTAATATTTAATGTTCTTTCTAGCGAAATTGCGCAGAGCGATTTTTTCATGATCAACACACGTGTAGCGTTCAGCAAAGAAGAGTTTTGTGTGCATGTATGTTTGGCATCTAATTCGGCAGGAATTTCTGGTAATGGCAATAGACTTGGGAAGGCGTTAGGTTCACAAGCGGGCTGCCTCAGAGGCAAATGAGGCGCTGCGGGATAGTGTAGATAGTAAGCAGCGATCAAGAATGGTACGATATTTATTCACATCAAAATATCTTTGCAGAGGCATGGCGTTCGGGTTTGATGATAACGATAATAACCCTCTCCCTCACCTACTAAACAGATGCCGGGCCTCTCCCGCGTGGCCTTACGGCATACATGTAATTTGACGGCCGTCCCTCCTTCCGCTAGGGCCGGCGGCGGATCCCGCACCGCACCGCACTCCGGAAAGCTTCAGCCTGGACTGATGTGCCGGGCGAACTGCAGCAAACCGGGAGCCAGGCTCGATCGATGCTCACGTTCGCACCGCCGTCGCCCACGAAAGTAGCACGCTTGATCGCTGGAGCAGAATCCGCATCACGACTGAAGGCAGAACAGGCGGCGGCCGCCGAACACGGCACGGTTGGGGGAGTCGAGATGGCGTCACCGCCGGTGGTCGAGGACCAGGCCGTGCTGCTGGAGAATGCGCTGGGCGCGGTGCGGCTGCACTCGCAGGCGATGAAGCGGTGCTTGGAGACGCCAGGCAAGCTCATGGATGCGCTCAAGTGCGGGTGAGGATGCGATTGCCCCTCAAAAAGAGAGACAGGCTGACCCGATATCCCCCCTTAGGTCCTCGTTGTGCGCGGAGCTGCGAGCTTCCAGTCTCGGTCCCAAACAGTATTACGAGCTCTACATGTCTGTCTTCGATGCCCTCCGCATCCTCTCCGTCCACATCCGCGAGGCCCATCCGGAACACCACCTCGCGGACCTGTATGAATTAGTGCAATACGCGGGCAACATCGTACCCCGCCTCTATCTCATGATCACCGTGGGCACCGTCTACATGGGCATCGAGGGCGCCCCGGTCAAGGAGATTATGAAGGATATGATGGAAATGACTCGCGGCGTCCAGCATCCCATCCGTGGCCTCTTCCTGCGTTACTACCTGTCGGGGCAAGCGCGGGATTTTCTGCCTGAGGGGGAGGGAGACGGACCAGAGGGCAATCTGCGAGACTCGATCAGTTTCATCTTGACGAATTTCGTGGAGATGAATAAGTTGTGGGTACGGCTGCAGCATCAAGGGCATTCAAGAGAACGGGAACAGCGAACCAAGGAGCGGCAAGAGCTGCAGCTTCTGGTGGGCAGCAATCTCGTTCGATTGAGCCAGCTCGTAGACCTCGACGCGTACAAAGGGACTATCCTTCCACCATTACTAGAGCAAGTCGTGCAATGCCGCGACGTGCTCGCACAAGAGTATCTCCTTGAAGGTCAGCTCCTGGCGTCCAATGCCCAATTGATAGCTTACTGACCTTCTACTAGTGATCACACAAGTATTTCCAGACGAATATCACCTGAATACATTAGATCAGCTTTTACCGGCGATTGCTCGACTCAACCCACACGTTAACATCAAGTCGATTGTGGTTGGCATTATGAGCCGTTTGTCGAGCCATGTAGAGACGGACAGCGAGCAATTGGCATCAGAGGAGCGGCAAAAAGCAGAAGATGATGCAATTTCAGCGTTCATGGAGAAGTTACGAATATCCAAGGAAGCCAAAGCCGCCGAGAAGAAGGCATCGACAGCGGCAGACCAAGCAAATGGCGAGACTCCCGAGGAATCGAAAGCAGAAGATGGGTCGAAAGCCGATGACGAATCGACGGTGGTGGCTGGATCAACCAAGGATGATGACACGGCGGTAGCATCTTCTATCGCCGACGATGATGAGGAGCCAGCGGCAAAGAAGAAAGGAATACCAGCGAACGTCAAACTCTTCGAAGTCTTTCATGGGCAAGTGACACACCTTGTCCAGGTGCAGCGGCTTCCTATTCCTGATACCATGGCCTTGTTAGTTGCGCTTTCGAACATGGCCTTGAACATCTACCCATCTCGACTCGACTACATGGATCAGGTCCTCTCCTACGCCAACGAAAAGGTCAATCAGTTCGCCAATAGCGCCGACCTCCACTCTCCGCCCGCTCAAGCTAACATCCTCGAACTGCTCCTCGCTCCCATCAAGACATATCACTCGCTATTCACCACCCTCGCGTTACCGAACTACCTCCCCCTTCTTCACGCTCAATCCTACTCCACACGCCGAGCCGTTGCGGGCGAAGTTGCCAAGAGCATGCTCCGAAACCAGATCGCGATCACTTCTACCGAGAACTTAGAAGGCGTGCTTGAGATCCTCAAGGTGCTGATCAAGGAAGGCATGCAGCAGCAGACCGGCTACCCAGGGCTCTCGGGCCCTCGTCGAAGCGCCGAAACGGAAGAAACACTCGAGGAGCAGGGGTGGCTCGCCCGGATCGTGCACCTGCTGCAGGGGCCCGACAACAACACGCAGTTCAAGCTGCTGCAGGCCGCGCGCAAGGCTTTTGCCGAGGGGAACGAGCGGATCCGGTACACGACGCCCGTACTGTTTACGCTATGCATGAAACTCGCGCGATCGCTCAAGGCGCGCGAGCACTACGAAGACGACTGGCAGACACTGTCATCGCAGTTGTACAAGTTCATGCACACGGCCGTGTCGCAGCTGTACACGCGCGTGAATGGCGTGGCGGAGTTGTGCCTCCGGCTGTTCGTGACGGCTGGGCAGATTGCCGACCAGACAGGCTTCGAGGAGGTGGCGTACGAGTTCTTCGCGCAGGCTTTCACGATCTACGAAGAAGCCGTGAGCGACTCGCGCGCGCAGTTCCAGGCCGTGTGCATTTTCGCTGGCGCGCTGCACCAGACACGCAACTTCACCAAGGACAACTACGATACCCTCATCACCAAGTGCGCCCTGCACGGCAGCAAGCTGCTCAAGAAGCCCGACCAGTGCCGCGCCGTCTACCTCGCTAGCCATCTCTGGTGGGCGACGGATATCCGGGCGCGTGGCGAGGACGAAGCGCAAGACGTATGGGTTTGCTCTGTTCCGGTCCTCCTCCACCATCGCTGATGTTCTCCTCTAGCTCTATCGCGACGGCAAGCGCGTGCTTGAATGCCTCCAGCGCGCTCTCCGCGTTGCTGACGCGTGCATGGACTCGGCTGTCTCCGTCGAGTACGTATCCTATTCGTCTCTGCTCCATAGGATCGTATCAACTAACTGCATCTCCTTTCTAGGCTCTTCGTCGAGATCCTCAATCGATACATCTACTACTACGAGCAGAACAACGAGCAGGTATGTTCTCTTCTTCTTGGTCCCTTCCTAGAAAGACACACGTTCTGACTGACTCGTTACTCCTCTAGATCACCTCTAAGTACCTCAACGGCCTCATCGAGCTCATCCACTCCACCATGTCGTCAAACCAGGACAACACGGCGCTGGAGGCGCCGCGCAAGCACTTTGAGCGCACGATCGAGATGATCGAGTCGCGCGAGTACGAGGACGTAATCACGCAGCCGCCTTGAGAACGTCAAAGGGACCCAAAGCAAGCGGCTACGTGGGCAAGACGGTGAGGGAAGAGCGAGGCATGAGGTGTATCATAGATCGCAATCCAATCCAAGATAGAGAAGAAATGAGAAAAATCTAGGAGTTGCATTACAGTACCACGTGCCTTCACGCACTTTTCCTGCTTCTATGTCTACGGGCAGGAACAGCGCAAATGCGAGTTACTTTCCACTTACCGAGTCAACTCAATGAGCTAGCCTTAGGGATGTTCGCACTCAGTGAGTGAGCCCGCACACAGCAAAAACCGCGTGGCATGCTACTCCACACGACCGTTCGGATCACTTCTCCCGGCTCGTCCTGCCTCCTCCTCCTCCTCATGCTTACCTCGATAGGCTATGCATGCCTTTCCTGCATGCCTTTCCGGCCATCAGATCGGCCTGCCAGCCTTCTCCCTTTGTGATATCCACGGTTCAGCCTCCCGACATCGAACCAAACCAGACTCGCGGATGATGCGCTGGCAATCGCAAGCCTTGGGTCGTGTGGAGAAACAAGGGAAACAATGCCCTTACCGTGGTTCGGCCGTCTTGCACATCGGACCGACGACGCGTCAGAACATATCTGTGGTAGCGATGGATCGTCGTGGTTCCGTGGATCGCAGGCATGGTAGAGAGATCTGACGTGGCCTTAGGTCAGCAAGGCGAGGTGTTTTTCTCTCTTTTATGCTCTGGAACTCATGTAGTTCTTTGTTAAGTTTTTTTATGCTGACGCTCATGCTCATGCTGATGCCGTTGAAAATAGTAGACGGTAAGAGCTCGAGACCGGGCAGTTCACTGAGGAACAGCGGTTGAAGGCTTCTGAGTCAGCAGTGGCAGTAGCAGTAGAGGCTGCTGATCTCGATTCGTTGAGAGGGATGTCAAGCTAGGTATTCGGTTCGCTGATGATCAGGTATTGGTCGAGAATAGAGTAACGCGGGAGACAACGACGGGGATAAAAAATGGTAGACACGCCATGGTACTCAGCATCCCTGATCGCGAGAAGAGCCGAAAGGGCCTCCTACGTGCTTTCGAGCCTCTGCTTCATTTTTCCTTGATCAACGACGCCAATTGCGTACTTCTCGGGCCATATCGCAGAGGAGAGAAGAGAGAGCGAGAGAGGCTGGGTTGGTCACGGCCCCGCCCGCGTACCAGTACCATAGCAGACCTCAGTTCCACCGACTCGATAACAGCGTAACAGTATCGCGGGTAGTGCTGCGTTCCAACATGCTGCGCCACGGTGGTTGGAGAGTTCCAGCAGGAGACTCCGTGCGAATGATCTGGCATGTCATGCATGTGGCGGCGGGCGTGTGTCGATTACGATGTGACCAGAACGAGAGAGTGGCTCATGTCGCCGAGAGGCGTGAGGATGATTGGCCCTCGCACCAACACTGGAGCAGTGATCAGGAATTAGGATTCTGACCAACGCGGAGGCAAAGTAGACCATTGATGCACCAACATTAGCCCCTTCGCCAAGCGCGACGCGCCTCGATGTGATGACTCTGCCACGCAGAGATTTCTTCTACCGGCCGGAAGAGAGGCCAACCCTAGGCTTTCATTGCGCCTCGCTGCTCGCAAAATCGACGGCGTTGGAGTTTACATCGGGTCAGCAATGCTGTGGCTGGCTCGACCTTGCATTCGTGTCCAGCCACGGTAACAATTACGCAATCAAAAGAATGCTTTGTATGTTTCGTCCCCACCCTCACGTCTTCTTGTTCCCGATATCACGATACCGGGCGCCTAACCTTAACTAAGGTCCGAACCAATGAGGGTGCGACGAGCTAAAGCAACTCCGACAGGGCCCGGCTCATCCGCCTTACATGGGGATTCACCAGCGCTTCTCCTCCTCCAACCAACCAAACCAACTAGACAGACCACTGGGTGGGTGGACCGACCGTCTGGATAGGCCGGTTCAGGACTCTCAATGGCTTCAACCAGACCAGGAGTGGCCTCATGATCGATAGCCTTGACGAATACTGCGCGACAGTGGGAGGGATGGCGCCGCACCCCGGATCCTTCACGGTGTTGCTTCCTAACTCACATGCCTCCCACCTGCACAGACCCGATGCCCGGTGCCCAAACGTACAACGCGATCCAAAACAGCCGTCCAATCCTGCTTTCGAAGGAAGGCCGGCCTCTCCCAAGTATCCGGTCTGGCTAAGAGGCACATAGCCGGGGCAGTAACGCAGGGTACGATGCCGAGACGGCGGGTTTCTGATGACCATCCGAAGGGTCCTTGTGGTACGATCCGTTCACTGAGGTGTCGACCGTGCTACTGGTTCAGCGCGTTGCAAGCAGGCTGGATCCCAATGCATCGAAGGCATGGTATCTCCTGAGCCCCGGTGCAACGCGTGAATTGGAGGCTTCGTTCCACCTCGACGGGCCGGGTGGTTACGCAAGGGAACGTCAGACGAGGCAACTGCAGCAATGGATATGCCACTCCGTCATGCCGGAGTTGCATAGGTTCTGTATAGGCGGAGCCTACCTACGCCAGGATCACATATGCATGCCCCGGCCAGTTCTTGCTGCGCCCGGCGCCGCGTGAAGCAGTAGTCACCGTTCGGAGGATCGCTAGAGGCCATCAACGTCTCATGGGCCCTGTAAGTTTTGTGTTGCGGCTGTTTCGCGAGCGCACAACTCAAGGACACGAGCTTCATACCCGGCGACACCTCGAGAATACCCTTAGGTATTGGCGCTCGACCCGGAACTGCGGCTTGGGATATTACAAGGTCGCGAGCGGTTGATTCAGCGCCAAACGCCATGAACTCGCACCTAGTGTCGGGCATGCTTTCCACAAGTTCAGGTGAACTCAGGCACAGCAAGGTTACATCCGGCGGCGTGGTTCGCGACATCTACTGTGACGACCCTCGCTGCGAGAGGCACCCGATATCCGGCACTTCCAACTGGATCTAGAGAAAGGAGCGGCACTACCATTCCGTCGGCGCAGCACGGCAAGGCGGCACTTCAGGGTGCCGTTGCAGGAGCAGGAACAGAACGGCGTCGCGGCGGGGTGGAGCTGAAAGATCATCGCAGGCTCCCTTTCAACAGGATTGTGCACGCTAGAACGCTTTGTTGCTCCTTCGATCTTTGCCCATTCTGTGCCGCTGGACACCGGCTGTGCCTTGTGGCTGCGGCTTCGTCCCGTACATGAACAGATGCAAGGCCGCCGGCCCCAGAAAACCCCAGCTGCACGCCACAAGGTGGTACTCACCGACAGGGAGGGCGCCTTCTGTTTCAATGGCCTTGGCCTGGACCGATGGCGCTGGGATTTGCCGCTAACACACTGCGCAATACCCGGCAGCGCGTCGCCGACGCAGAACGCCTCCTCGCTTCCTAAGCGTTGGTCGCTAAAGTGATTCCCGTTGGTAGGAGATGGTGCGAGTCCGATCGCACAACGTGTCGATCGCCCTCTTCGTGATCTATATCGGCACATCTAGACCCAGTTTAGTAGCCGTGGCCTGTAATGCATTTACTACGGGTACTTGCAGATGATCGTCACGAAACGGACCTCGCTTCTTCTCGTGATCATGGACGAAGATCGAGATGGCCGATGTATATCCAGGACAACACTTCGGGGATGGGAAAGATCGTAACAGGAGCAAAGCAGGACTCGATCTGTCTCGGAGGGCATTTGCGCGTCTAAGGCCCGTTGCCAGCTCTCCCTTCATCGATGATCCCTCAACGCCATCATAACTTCAGCCTCGGTCGTACGTTCCGTAGGCGTGTTGCATTGACGCACTCAATCTCTGAGCCGGAAGGTGGCGCACAGTGTCATGTTGCTTCAGATACGTCGCAGTAGCACTGAGCAATCAGCCGTCAACTGACTAAAAACTTGCATCAATGTTCCTCCACCTCCTCATCCCCTCGTAACGAGAGCAAACTATACTGCAGATAGAGCATATCACGTTCCAAATCTACCCACTTTCCGT
Organism: Erythroxylum anguifugum; assembly: GCA_027478595.1. Classification (NCBI taxonomy): domain Eukaryota; kingdom Viridiplantae; phylum Streptophyta; class Magnoliopsida; order Malpighiales; family Erythroxylaceae; genus Erythroxylum; species Erythroxylum anguifugum. The sequence goes on from JANIPN010036242.1 coordinate 27,170, forward strand.
ATCGCGATATACTTTAGCACCACATTCGAGCCAAAAAGTCGGTGGCGGTAGGCTCGCCAGGGGAGAAACTGAGAGGGAGGGGATCACGATCCTGCTGCAAGCCCCGGGCCCCCATCGACGGGTCGGTCAGCTGAACGACGGAGGATGTGCGGAAGCTGCAACCAAACCTCCGGGGCAAGGGCGACGATCGAGAGGTCCAGAACAAAAGTCACCAGCCGTCAGCCTCCGCGCACCTCCCACTGCCACGCGGTGCAAATCCCCAGGGCGCCATTGCGTGCATGGATGTGGCGTACATCAGAAATCGATCTCGAGATCGGACGCAAATGATTTGACCTCGGCCAGGACCGTCAACGTCGATCTCCGTACCTAGACCCGTCACATCATGGCTGCAGCGTACATAGATGCTTAGGCACTCATCAGCATCTCGGGCCGATAGTCGCTCCATGTCGCCACGCGCCGATTCTGTCATTCACGATTGCATGAGGATACCACCCGAAGAAAGGCTTGCAGTGCATTGTCAGCAAACGTCAGAGAAGTCGAGACTTACTAGGCTCGAGTCATCGGTCAATCTTTCCGTCTCGTGACGATGGAGTTAGCTTCATTTACACCCCTCGTGCGATGAGGCGCTAAGGACTTCGGTTCAGGCAGGAAAGGTGAGGGTATTCGTACAATCTTGAACCCGTGGCCCGCCAAATCCTAGCCCGTCGCGACCCCCCCCCCCCAAACCGCGCTGCATCGTTAGGCTATTTAGTCCCCTCGTTCTACCAACAATACTAGATCGCTAATAGTAGGTACGTAGCTCTCACGTTTGGTTGGTGGCACCAAGCATCAGACAAGATGGGGGCGCTCATGAGACGTCAGATTACGAGAGCTTTTCGGTCCCGGACTTCGAAATTCCCTCAGTGCCTCAATGAGACGCGAGCGAAAATCCTACCCACCCGAAATGAAGACAAAGCTATCCAACAATTATCGAAAGCTTTGGGCGGCAAACCGATGCCATAGGAGATTTTCAACACAAAGCCCATCAAATTAGCATGAGACGTCTGACGCATCGGGCCTGGAACGCCGCCACAGAGTAGCTGCATTCTACCCATGTACCAATTTCAAAGTACCAGGACGTATAGGGGTACGCAGAATGCGACCTCGTCGAATGTTACTTACCCATCACCAGACCTGATCGGCGTGGAAAACTACGCAATGCGTTCATTGCAGACACACAGTATCATCCCCCTACAGCAGCTCTCGCCGATGTGATGGCTTTCATATACGCCGATGCCAAAATTGCCCTGCATCTAGCCGGAAGGAGCGAAACATGTTTCGCTCCTTCTACGATCGCCACACCCTCAACGGGCAGTTCCCACCGATCCGGTTGACTGAATACCGAAAGGCCGTCCCTCTTCGAGCACATACAACATCATTGGTAGCAGGTAACGCGGCATCTATACGACCTGTCACGACATACGAGGCGGGGGGCATGCAGGATCTCCGCTTCGCATGTGCAGGAGAAACAAGTTCTATGATCACAATGTTGTTGCTTGATGATTCTCGAAAAATTTCATTCGGGCGCGATGATAGTCTTCAATGATTCCTGTTCTGAGCGCACACGGGGCACATGACAGGATGCATCATTCTGCCGAAAATCTAAACACGACTCCACTTGCGTGCTTTTTCGGCGGCACCAAAGCATCTGTGTCGGCATTCGTCGGGTGAGATGTTCAACAATCTGACACCATCGTGCATGAGGGCCGCTGTGCATCACCACGTATGCTGACTATGCATTCAGTGGGAGAAATTGTGACTGCCGCTAGTCAGTTCAATCCGGGTAAGGCACTCTCCCTGTGAGTTGCGTCAGGTGTGCTCCACCGCAGGCAGCTGGTAGGGCGGGAATGCTCCGTCACTGGGCATTTCGTCTGCATTTCAGACGACGGCGGCGTATGGTTGGCTCGATTCGAGTGAGATTTGCGCGACGATCCAAAGGGATTCGCCCCGGGGGCATTGCAGAGATCGGGCTGCTCCCACCACATTACGCGGCAATCATACAACGTTAAGACCCTAGACAGTTTAAGGTCGACCACCGGAAGAAACGCTTGATGAATAAATCGGCCCGGGGCAATGCAGCATGTCGAACTAGCATCAACGAACACCATGCAAATGACCGACCTTGGCCAAAGGATCGAACGGATCTACATTCATCCAAATGCTTCGCGAAACAACTCCCGGTTATGAGATGTGAATGTTTGGGCCCGAGTAGGAATGATGTTGCATGCAGCCATGGATACTCCGCAATACGATACCAAGTCATCGATTTCATGTGACGGGGAAGTTTCCATCATGGGTCAGCGTCAAGCTCGACTTGGCGTGAGTGACAGCCATGCGCTGCCAAGTACCCCTACCGCGCCACGTCGCTTCCGTCAAAGGATCGTTTTGTTGTATTCGCAAAGGAATCCATTCCGCAAAATATGTTAGACAGCCGACGTTACACTATAGCTTGGGGTTGGCCAACATACAGAACATTCAAAAATCCCACATCGTGACACCAATGCTTCTGTATGTCGGCGAATCCGAGGTGCAGCTTCTTATCTGGCGCTTTGACACCGGGGCGTTAATTTGTCCGCGAACACTAAATGCATCCTTTCCGCGCGCGCGCGCGCCATGGCACCGGTGTGCTTCAACGTTTCGGCATGTCTTTGATGCAGCGCCAGTCAGCTGGACACATCCTAGATGCATCCGACCGACCTTACGTTCGACCTAACGCAGGGAAAAGTCCCTGGGGGGTGGTGCGTAACTTCTGACCCCGTATCGCGGCAAGCGACCTGCTTCGCCTCGGCGAGACGCTGGGCCTTCTCCCTAAATTAGGGCGCCCTGTGGATGGGAGGACATCACACCCGTGTTTAACCCGACTAGCACGGCGGATGCTTCACTGATTCAGAGTGCTGAGAGCTCCCCTGGGTATTCGCATACCGCCTTCTGCAATGGAATGATACTTGCCTTTCGCAAGCGTTTCGCCTATCCAGGCGGCAGGTCGCTCCTTTTGCTGATGGGCGATGGCTTTGGACGTTTCCTTACCCTTCGTGCCACTGACCGTGTTTGTTCCTATTGACGCCGACCAAATCGAGACGCAGTACCTGGAAGGGCCAGTGTTCTCGGACAGTCTCTCGGCATTACGCGCCGAGCGCCCATCATCTACCTAACCATTGCCGGTTCTCGGCAAGTGTCACTCCGCCCCAAGCACCCATATACCTAATGGTTGTGAGAATGGGAATCTCTCAGTCTAGCTGAGGGAGTTAAAGCACGCCCCGCCGCAGCTGGCGCTCCCGTCGACCAACCTTTCGACGGCAGCGCACGCGGCCAAGCAGACCCTAGGAGTAGGGCGGGGGCCCAAAATTGCATGTCACCGACTCAGCGACCGAAAGCGAGCAAGTTCGGCGCGATGGCGCCATTGGTGGAAAGTCTACTTGAGGGCCTGCCCAGCGTTACGGCGGGCTGATTCGCTCGTTCCGCCGGCGCTGATGGTGACCAAACGGTTGCCAATCCTGCTCGCGAGGCACGCCGAGCAAGCCCCCGGCCGCCCCGTTTCTCTACGGGCGGAGCGCCATCGTGAAAAGGAATCACCCGCGCCCATCAGCACTTAGGGAGTTAGGAGGTCCCCATGCAGGGGGTGAAGCACGCCGATGTCTCGGTCGAAGCGTGCCGACCTATCCACCACCCTATCTTTCTCTTTTTCCACGCAGCGCCCCAGTGGCGAGCACTGCCTTGCTCCCCCTCTCGTGCCGGGCGCCACCCGCCGCACACATACGCACACACTTACCTGCAGTCGCACCACCCTCTCAGACCGAAAATCCACAATACACGGCCGGCGAAGCCTCCGGAAGGACGGCGCCGAATGCAATGCTCGTCCGAAGCCACGGTTACGCCCTCCAGAGATACACCCCTTTTTGGCTTGGTGCTGGAAAATTCGGTGGACTCTGCCGAGTGACCGACGATCCACTACGCAACGACGACACGCGGCACGCCCCCCCATCCGCATCACATCAATGACTGGAGCCACAAGCCACGCTCCAGATCAAAGTAACCCACGCCGAGCAGCCACGCCCGCCGTGAAGGCAGTTTGTCGCGATGGGCGAGTCGGGATGCCGCCACCGAACTCGCCTTGGCCGATAGTTCCTCAGGCTCATTTCCGCTTACCTTCTCGGTGGCCCAAGTGACACTCAATCGTCCTCAGCAACTGGTCGGTAATTCTGCGCAATGCAGGTCGAAGTCGCCTCGTAAGGCCCCCCATACCCGCTTTGGCGGTGGCTCCTGGCCGGAAGCTTGTCTACCCAGCGCCTCCGTGGTTCTTTGGCATTCTTGGCCTAACCAACGCAGGCGACCATCGGTACGTCGAATTTAGGGGATTGGTTCACCCTAGATATCGTAATGCCGCATCTCGGGGTATGGCTCGCGTCCACAAGGCGCGAGCCATATCCTCGCTCTCGCGCCGGAGTTTCGCCGCCTGCCGCCGTCCGCTACGGCTTATTGATCGATCTCCAGCCACATGAACCCCTGCATCTGAAAGACTCATAGACGGAACGCCAGTAAGCTGCATCTCACTCGCGAGTCGAGTCTAGGCAATCGCCCGCAGAAAACAGTAACCTGTGCGAGCTATTCTTACCTCGGCTCCAGAGTCTGCCTTTCACGTACGCGATGCTTCGCTTGACTCCAGATGTGAAAACAGATGAGGCTGAGGAGGTCACTGCGAGGGGGGGAGTTATGGCCCGGGGCTAACAAATGGTACCGGCCATTTTGCTGGAACAGCTACCGTGGGGCTACTAGCCGCAGCGAGACGTAGGCCACGCCTGCAACTCCTCTGCAAATGTGTCCATTTTTTCTCACTATGGTGACGAGTCCGCGAGGGTCTCAAAGCACGCGTCGAGTTGCTCTTCAATGCCCCGTACTCGTCCCAAAAAACGGAGCCTCCGCTTGTCCTAATCCATCAACTACGGCGCGCAGTGGGACCATTAATCCTTTTCGTTTCAACCGGTGGGCGGTGCTGGGTGGATAACGATAAGGGGGGGCTACGACCATGGGAAACAGGGGTATGTCAGGAGCCGGGGCCGTGTCATTATCCCCAGCGAGCGTTGCAGCACGATCCACCGGTGACGCTCCGGCAGCATCCTTGGGCCCACCGCGAAGTCGGGTGCAGTCATCCCCACACCATCCTCCGCGTTGAAATGACATCTTCAATTGATGTCAGGACATCGCCGAGCGTTCCGAAGCGTTGTATGCATACAGGAGCTGTTTCGCTGGGTCGTACGCGTGTCTAACACCCGGTTGAATGCAAGGCATTCTGCCCTGCACTGGCCGGAAACTTTCCAAAGCACACTTTCGAGACCGTGGCGTCCGATATCGAAGCCTGATCGACGGTGCCTCACTCGTGCCGGCCATCGAAAGGCACAGACATCACACTGCGCGTTTATTTCGAGGAACCCCCTGTTAAGCAAGAGAACGAGGCATCCAACAGCCGCCACTGCACATCCCCTGGTTTTTCGACGAAAGGGAAACGTTCGGCATCAACCATGGAAGCACGTCTCCGGGGTTTGGTGCTTGCGTGGCGGTCCCCGCCGACACTTGTTGATCATCGCCGTTCCGTGTCTCCTTTTCAGTTGCCGGACCCGGCATTGATGCCAGCTGGGACGACCAGTCGACAATGTCTCCCCACCGCAACTCTCGGGCGAGCAGAACGCCCGAGGATGAGGGACAGCAGAGGAGTGGCCGTGGCACCGCATGGACCGCTCTAGCCCTGCCGGCGCGCACATCGGCTGCAGGTAGAGGATGGGTGTGTGGGTGGTGTGGATTGAGTGTCCGGTTGCCTCTGTACATCTCTCTATCCTTCCTGGCACCCACCTCTCGCATTCTCTCATGCCTCCCCTTCCCCATCCATCCCTACCAACTTTTCGTTTCGCAACTCTCTTTCAGCTTCTCACCTGGTGCCAAGTCCCGCGTCACGCGCTAAACCCGATCTGTGTTTTGCAGGTCGCTTAGGCTGCGGCACCCCGACACCCTCACGCAACCGCATCACTTACTCGTTGCTTTTTCTCCCTTCCCTTCCCACACCACCACCACCACCACCACCTCCACCAACCCCCGGACGCCCGCTCATGGACCTCCCGCCTAAACAATCGCAGCCAAGGCCCCGGCACCTCCTGTCTCTCTCCCTCTCCCTCTGTCTCCTGTCTATCTTCATTCACTTTCCCAGCAGAACACCCTCGCTTCCTGGAGAGGCTGTCGTCCCGGTTCCCCGATCCGGGCTAGCGGGCCTGCATCATCTCATCCTTCCCGCGCTTACTATCACGAGCCCCTCCGCCCCGGCCCCCAGGGCTGTTACTGTTTCCCCTTAGGATGCGTGTGCGTGCGCACGATGAGATCAACAGTCTGCAACTTTTTTTGGAGCGCACATTCCGGGTCCACCATTCGTCACCTCTGATGGGCTGTCATCATCGATGCGATGCTGCGCGGGAGCGGAGCATCGTCCTCCACTCCCCAAGGGCCACCGTTTTGGGCCACTCCGGCGCGAGCACGCGCCATCCGCCGAGTGCGTGCATTGTTTCGTTCCTTTTCTTTTCTATCTCCCTCCACCTCTTTCAAAGTCCGCCTGCCCAACGCTGTCGGGCCTTTTTTGGTGCACATCCTCGCGCGCACATCTCTCCGTCCGGATCGGGCCAATCGCTGAACGCTGCCTCTTCTAGTGGCCGCGGACGCACTAACGTCGGGGCCACCTGTTCACCCCCTTCCCGCTCAATCTCGAAAGGGTGCCATGTGCAACAGGAAGAAGCAATCCTTCCGGCGGCTTGGAGATCGACTGCGCCGAATCAACTTTCGTGCGGTCGAGGCCAAGAGGCCCGTTGCGATCGCGCGAACGCACGGCTCGCCCCTTCTCTGGCGCCGAGCCGCGTGTGAGGGCCCCTCGAGGACGATCGTCGTTTCTCCCCAGAAACGGGGTTCGTCGTTCGGTGCGTGGGAATGCGGCATCCGCCAGGAGCACATCCCCCTCCCCTCCCATCACCCACAATCTCTCTCCTGTCCATGTTCATGTCATGATCGTTGTGAAGGAGGGGGTAATGCACCGCTGGGGGGGGGGGCGCCGAGCCCATCCTTCCCGCTCGTCTGCCACGTTATGCCCAGGCGGCTTTAGGGGCAGTGACCCCGGCTGGGCTCTAAGTGGGGCCCACGACGTCAACGATCATCCTCCAGCGACCCCACAATTGCCGCCCCCGGTGATAACCAGCCGGGGGGGGAAGGGGTTGAGGGCGGTCCAACACCACACTCCCGGGGAACTTGGCTTCAGGTCTTACTGTGTAGGTACATCGGCCTTCCGCTCGTCTCGCCTGCCGAGTGCGGGAAAAAGGAAGGTCACACACACACACACACACATTCGGTGCTCACTAATGACGCCGGGCTGCAGCGCCGTTTGATGCCAACCCGAGAATCGTTATCGATCGCTACTACAGTAGTAGCTTGCTGCAACCTGCCCTGTGCGCTCACACTCACACTCACGTTGGCTTACGCTCCCCTCTCCTTCCCCCCCCCGGGCCTTACCTCATTCCACCCCCGGCGGCGATGCTGGAGCCTTGCGGGTTGCCGCTTGTAGCATCGTCTGATCTGATCCCTCCGTCACCGCTTGGCCTCATCATCATCCTCATCTTCGATTTGCCTCCACCAGGGGGCCTGGCTGCGCTTGCGGCAGCCGCGTCGACGGTGGGCGGCCGTGCCCGCCCGCTGCTCACGCGGTCTCCTCTCTCTCTCGGGGGGTCAGTACTCCACTGTGCATGTGGAGGAGGACGAGGAGGACGAGGAGGACGAAGAGGACGCGGCCATACGGGAATACGGAGGCTCGGAGACTCGCCGTCACCGTGCATGGAGCCTGCGATGCGCACCAGCCATCGAGCGTGACGCGGCAGAGCGAAGGTGCAGCTGGAAGGAAAAAGGTTGAACCGGACGCAAAGCGGCAATAGAGAGGAGGAAACAGGAAGGCAAACCGCAGCCGGGGACTTGTAATTCCCCCGGGGGTGTGCAGTCCGCCGGTTGGCCCAGGCGAAGTCCAGCACCGCCTTCCCCTTGGGGGGGGGTGTTCACCCTGCAGAGGGGAGAGAGGGAGCCGGCGAAGTAGTCCCCTAGTGGTTCGTCGGGGCCTGGTTGGGAACCATGGAGAAGGCTTTGTCATGCCTTCCTGCAGGTTGGGGGGAGAGGTTGGGTGGGAATTAGGGGGGTTAGGGGAGGGGCGAGGGACCCCGACCCGGCGCCCCAGCCCCCCTCCCCGTCCTCCGTCCTCCGTATTCCGTCCTCCTCCCCAGGGGGCAAGAGCAGCAGGAAATCGGCAGAAGTTGCACCGAAGTGCCAGCCACGTTAGGTGGGCCTCCCCCCAACTGCCCCAACGTATATGTGTGTGTGGGTGTGTGTATGTGTGGGTGTGGGTGAGGCCAAGCAAAAAAGGTAGGAGGCCGGGTTGCCGTGCCCCTCTCAGATTTCCCCCCCTTCCAGCAGCCTTCTCTCTCTCACCTCGCCCTCTCATGATCTCTTCTGGGCGCCAGATGGTGGTGGTGGTGATGGTGGTGCATGTCTCGGACTCCTTCGTGTCTCTGCTGCCGGTTCCTCCACCGTCTTTCCCTTATCCGCCTGGGCGCTCTGCCGCGTGTTCACGCACTAGTGGGACTGTGGACTCCGCCCGGCCAAGCGTCGAATCCACCCGCCTTCGCGCGAGACTAAATCGAGGGCGCTTTTATTTGCCACGATGGAAGGAAGAGGGGAGGGGAGGGAGGCAAGAGGAGGGCCGCAGCGGATACAGAGAAGAGAAGCGCAGCGGCGAGTACGGGGGGGAGGGAGGAGGAGCCGGACAGAGAGAGAGATACGCATCCAGCAAGAAGGGAAGGGGGAGGGGATGTGGTCAGCCCGCGATCCTTTCCACACTTTCCATCCGCCCCTCCCACCCTCTTCTTCTTCTCTTTCGTTCCAAAGGACCTTTTGCCGCCTTGGCCTGGGGGTTAGAAATAATTCTGGGTTGGCGGCTTGACCGTGCAAGGGCCAAGGAACCGGAGGGAGGGAGGGAAGAGAAGAGGCAGGACACGCAGAAACGGTGTGGAGGGTTGGAAAGGTGGTGTGTGTGTGTGTGTCTGTCTGTCTATGTCTGCGTGTAGGAAGAGAGAGAGGTAGGTGTGGCCGTGTGGGTGGGTGGATGGATGGAGAGGTGTGTGTGTGTGCCGCACCTTCTCTCGATGGCCCCATTCATATACATATCGGCATTCCGCTTCACTTTTTTCTCGCGTCTCCCATTCGCTCTGCAGCGAACAGTCTCCTCCCCCTCACGACAGCTTCGTTTTCACTTCCAGTCTGCACGACGACCGAACACCGCCGGCAACGCCCCATCCACGACTACATCCTTCCGTGGGGGCATCACCATTCCGACGGCTACTACTACCACCACCTCCCTCGACGACCTCGTTACTCTTCGCTTCTTCTACAACATCTTCGACGGTCCGGCGTCGAACACACCGACACTGGTCTCCGCCACCAGTCTTCTCCCGCGCAACGTTCCTTTGGGGGGTCGACTGTGACTTCGCGCCGTTCTCCTGTGACGGACTCCGTGCCTGGACGTGCCCTGGTGGTACCTTGTGCCTGGCCTGCTCTTTCCTTTCATGTGGAGCGGATATAATTGACTGGCCCGAACGGATCCTATACCCACGGAGTGTTCCATTTGCTTGTTTCTGGACATCGTAATACCCATTGTGGAGGGCTCTATATAATTGTGTGCGAGTGATCCAGCGACCGCCGCCGAGCGTGTTGCTTCCCCTGTTTCCTTTGCACCATGTTGCCGACTCCTCCTACTTCTCCCTCCATGCCGGCGTGCTTACCGGAAGACCGTCTGGGATACGTCCTGGCTGGCCGTCTCGAGATCACCGGCATCCTGGGCGTGGGCGCATATGGTGTGGTCTACACCGCACAAGACATCTACACCAAGGTTTCCTATGCGGTTAAGGCCCTGAACAAGGTTGGTCTGGATGCGCGCCAGCGCAAGTTCCAGCAACGAGAGATCCAGCTGCATCATGCCGCGAGCCATCATCCGAACGTGGTTTCCCTCTATAAGATCATGGATGCCGAGGACTGCACCTACGTGGTGCTCGAGTACTGCCCCGAAGGGGATCTGTTTGCGAGCATCACCGAGCGCGGCTTCTACACCAACAATGACCACCGGATCAAAAAGGCTTTCCTGCAGATCCTGGATGCGGTTGAGTTTTGCCATTCGTTGGGAATCTACCACCGGGACCTCAAACCGGAGAACATCCTCGTGACGGACGATGGCCATAACGTGAAGCTCGCTGACTTTGGCCTGGCAACCCGCGATGTGATCACGGCTGATTTCGGCTGCGGCTCAACTTTCTATATGTCACCTGGTAAGTGGGCACTCTCTCCGGTGCGCATACCTTCCATTCTAACCTCATGCAGAGTGTCAATCGAGCGGCCCTTCGGCCCCCGCTTGCTACGCTTCGGCACCCAATGATATCTGGAGCCTTGGTGTGATTCTAGTGAATCTGACGACGGGTCGTAACCCGTGGAAGCGTGCGAGCCCCGATGATGCCACCTACCGGGCGTACCTCAAGGATCCGCACTTCCTAAGCAGCATCCTGCCCATTGCGCCCGAGCTGGAATGTATCCTCCGCCGCATCTTCCAGGCCAACCCGGCTCGTCGAATCTCGATCGGCGAGCTTCGCGAGCTGGTTCTCCAGTGTGGTGCCTTCGTTGCTCGGCCCAAGTACGTGGTTCCGCGCGTCCCACCGCCTGTGGTGTTCAACCCGCCGGCCGTGTTCGCTGGACCTTTGGACTATGCTGCCACCTTTACGCCGCCTCCATCTCCACCTGCAGGCAGCGGTACACCGGACCTGTCGGATGCGGATGACTACAGCGATGTATCCTCGGTGACCTCCGAGTACGAAACCCCGCCCACCCCACAAGAGGTGGACGCCGGCTTCGTCCTGCCACCGATGTACTACCCGATGGACTGGAAGCCACAGGTACCGGTCAACCCACTGGTCTCACCGATGGCTGTGTTCTAAATACCTTCTCACCTCTACACCCACCTACCATATTCTATACTACCAGGATTTCGCAGTGGACCCCCCCTCTCCTTTGTTCGGGAGCTTAGACCGGAACTTCTTTCTACCACTACATTTTTTTGGATACGACCCAGCGAAAGACACGGCTTATGAAAATCCTTTCTATCTCTTCAGCGCTGTTTGAACAAAATATAATTTGGGAACATTAGGGAAGACGGAGGCGGCAATGGCGTTTTTTATATGCGGATTCAGCATTCTTCTCAAAGACTACTTTTTTTTGGGATCTTGGATGGAGACGAGAGATGAGACAAGAGATACACCGGCTTCTTACGAAGTCATGTTTTTGTTGATTTTTACAGACGGAGAGAGAGAGAGAAGACACGGATCGATCCATCTGCAGGCCACCTCACCTCGCTCGGAATCCGTAGAGGATCCGTTCGGTCGGTTGGGAGAAATGCCCATAGGCCCATTTTTAGGATTCAGATTTCCAAAATCCAATTCCGCCGGGGATGACTACCAAACCAGACCCGCCGCCCTGCGAACTTCGCAGGGTGATTTTGAAACTTCAAAACGACCTTGCATCATCGTTCCATTCGGTCATGTACACGTGTTCTCGTCGACCGGATCCGCCCTTTTCCCCCTCTAACTCTGCCAATCCACTCATGACGGCGAATCGGGGCGGGAAACCTTGGTGTCTTGGTGTCTCTCACCCGGCCCTTGTGACCCCTTCTCCCTTTCCGTTCCTTCACCGCATCATCATCCCGCCGCTACACTTTCCCCCGTTCTTTCCCGCTCCCACGCCAGTGGTATGACCCATTGGTTAGCGCGGTCTCGCCTCCTGCCTCAGTAATCCCCCCGATCAGTTTTCCCCCCTTACCACATCGGGCACCGCGACGAGCCACTCCGGACGCGACGTACCTTTTTCAGCCGCACCCTCTTCCATCATCCCACGCGCGGGTCCGCGCCGCCCCAAAGGGTCATCCATCACGTGTCGCTTCAAGTACCTACCCTGCGGGTCGGGTCCCGTTCGGGTAGCCGCCGTAATTACTCCGGTAAAGACACGGGAAGAACCATCCTGGGATCTACCGGTCGGGAACGAGAGGGTAAAATGAGGATACGTCCGCTCCAATCCCCCGTCGCTGACACGACGCGGCGGGCCTAAATGGTACTACAGTACCCGTACGGTCCGCCTTTTTTTTCTTGCGTCCACGTACTCGAGGTGGTCTGTGCTGGAAAGGCGGACGTGGGATGGTTACGGAGCGGGAGGCGAAAGACGAACGTTCGTAGTACTAGTAATGCTGCCTGTACCGGACGATGTCCGCACGGTACATGGGTATTATGTAAGTCCTACCTATTTCGCCTTCGGTTTTACGTTTTTTGCCATTGCCTTCGCCACATCACGGACGACAACCACTTACGTTTCTCGTCTTTATTTTTGGTGTGGTTGTGGCTCACGAGGCATCGATTGACTCTTTCCCTCGCCACTGCTCCGCTCTGCCTCTTACCGAGCCGGTGTCAGTTTGAGTTGAGTGAGTGACTGAGTGACTGCTGCCTGGGATCCGGGTGTGAAGTCCGCCACATCCCTATTCAGCATCACCCTGCGCCCCGTGCGCCTCACCCTCCTCGACCTCGCCGTCATTATGTACGAATGGGGGACGAAACCGCGAATAGTGAGCCTTTCGTTTGAGCCTCATGCCTCTTCCCTCGGCTAGATACGGGTGGATCATCAGCGCCGCCACGGCCCCGTGTACGCGGCACCTCCCATACTGTCCGGTGGCAACGTTCGGATGGGGCACCGACATCGTGACACCGGGACCGACGCCCCGGTCGATTCGGCATCGCGTTGGCGTGTTCTCCCTGCATCTCGGCGAGGCTCATCGGCCTCGTGGGGCGGCCCCCCCCTCGCTCCTCCGCGTCGGCCCGGACGCGAGGTATGCCTCGCCCCTTGCAAACGCATCCGCAAACAAAGTGCAGATGATGCCATGCCGTGCCATGCCATGCCAATGCGATATGGTGTGATACAGCGTAATGTGTCACGGGACTGGAGAGCATCGCCGCCCGCAGATCGCCTGTCGGAATCAGCGGAATTCAAAGACCGCGATCGACTGGTGGAGCTAAACTTAACAGCGCACCCGTCACGCGTAAGGAGGATCACCGACGCGCACGAATCAGCAACGTAGGCCGTCGTACCAGATGCCGGTGTCGTTGCATCGGATGCTCATCCGCCCTGCTCACAGCCTCGTCCTCCGTCCTCGTTGGTGACGGTCTCGACCCGACGTTGGTACGTGCTTGACTGGGCTGGCTGGCGTGCATGCATGCATCCCTCCGTTAGAATCCTCCTCACCCAAATAAACCTCCCGACCGAGGCCCGGATCAGCACTGTGCCACGGAGGTGCGAGCATGCAGTCAGCACGCAGCTGCTCACGAAGCAGTCTGGACATCTCGGCTAGAACAGGTCAGCCGGTCAGGCAGAGACTTCAGTGCGCACTCAGTCACTCAGTCCGCCCATCAGTCAGTCCGGGGGGGGGCGGAGCGGCGGGGGCGGCCGCCCAAGCGGCCCCGCGCGGTCAGCCTGTCAGCAGCCAGTTTCTCTCGCTATCCTCCACCTTGTTGGTTCTCCCCTCCTCTCCTCCTCTCTCTCGACCTAAAGTTAGGCACACCCAAAAGTCAGCTGTCAACTCGCCGCTGTGCCGCAGACGTGCTGGCCGCGTCGAGGTGGTACGTCCTTCCGATGCTCGATCATCCTGCAAACTGCAAGTACTGTCGCGGGGGCTTGCATCGTGCAAGTCGCACCCCTCCCCCTCCCCCTCCCCCCCCAATAACGTGAGAGTAAGTAGTAGTCAGCAGAGAGAAAAGGGTGCGCTAGGCTCCTTTGGGGCACCCGGACATCTGAGAAGGTTTCTCCGGGGGGGGCGCAGGCGTGTGGTGCGGGCGCCCTGATTTAGTAGGCGGGGGCGGGGATTGGGTGCCTTGCTTGAGTGAGGGCTGCCGCTTGCTTCGCTGGGAAAGGGGCTGAAAGAGTGCTGAGGGGGAAAAGCGATGATCCCTTCCATGAGGTGATGGGAGATTCATTGGCCGGATAAAGCTAGCTGTGTCTGAGGCCGAATCGGGCGTGCAGAGAGACGCACCTTCGATCAAACAGGTGATCCGTGCGTCAGCAACCGAACGCGTGATAGGGCAGCAGCATGCTTTTGCGGGATTACTTACCTTCTCCAGCGCCCGATCGAGACTGGAGGGAGCACTGTCTCAATCGGACGACGCGATCGCTCGCGGGTTTATCTTTAGACGCAGGATTCCGTGGTGATGTGATGCGCAGTCAACCTGGTCTATTCGCTGGCATATGGCATCGGCAAGCATTTCCTATGGGCACAGTAGTAATGAGACCGGGCTGGAATGAAGTGAAACCAGCGAAATGGAATGAGACGGATGGGCTGTCTGTGCGCCGGGCCGGGGCGCGCTGACCGCAATATCGGTCTCGCCGCCCTTGCTTTGTTTAGAACGTGATTTACAAATCGCCGTCTACCCGCATATCGATTTGTGTATCATCGTCATGGTCCACCGTGGTAAGGCGCATGGTCACGGAGAGGAAGACGCGTGGTCCGCACGATATCGCCCCAAACTCCAAAGCAAGGGCTCCAAGTTTGCAGGACCGACACACACATCACTGTCGGTTACCGATCGCTCGGCGTTCCGATTGCCGAATGCTGATTCCTCGTGGAACCGCCACGAAGGCGATCTCCACTTTTGAGTCAAGAAGCATGGTATGTAGAGAAGGAATCAAGGACATGCACTCACGCGTGAGCACTTGCATGTATGGAATACATGTCCACACCGACACACACACATCAGTGCGTAAATGATGTCTCACGTTGCGTTGCGCGATGCAGAGTGGCCGACCACAAGGCAAGTAAGGGATGGATGAGATTCGGAGCGGCTCTGTCTTGAGTCCAAAAAAAGTTCTCTTACCTGTCACCCCACTGTTGCAGAGCCATTAGGCTTGTCCCTTTGCTCTGCCACCAATACCAATGCCGGGTTAGATGGTGGCACCAAGCTTGAAGTCGGGGAATGGAGTTGTTCGCAAGTTTCGCTGGTTTTCTTCTCCATCTCTTTCTTACTCCTTTATTTTCGCCTTTCGGTGTTCTTTTCCATAGGTTAAATGTGCCTTTATAGTGGCGAATGAACCATTGTTTACCCACCGCTTTCAATAATCACGCCCTGTGTACACTCCGCCGGCTCTAGTGATGATGTTTGCTCTAAACTAAAGTCTGTTATGGAGATATAGTGGAAGAGGAAGAAGACGTTGGTAGAAGACGATCTGGAAGGAAGAAGAATACAATCGAAGGGACAGAGACGGTCTGTGTTTATCTTCTTGGGATGTCCGGGAAGGTAAGTAACTACCTCATAGGGCAAGAGCTACATGAGGCAAGAGCGAGTTTCAGAAAATTCAGGTAGATTTCGATCGACATTTATGAGATTTGAGGAACAAGATGCGGTTCATCACATCGTACTTCATAATCGACTTTAGCAAAACTGTATTTGGTTTCATTGAATGCAGTCCTTTCAGTACCATCTACACTTCGCACACTCTACTTTCGATATGTCCAAATGCTCTTAGCACGCCCCATGCATGCATCCACGCTGCTATCACCACCAAGACATGGAAAATCTGGTGGCTAGCGCCCCAGATATCAAACCGGCCAGGCCATTTGCTCTCTGGGAACCGTACCGCGTACAGTCCTGCTCCTGATATGTACAGCACGCCCTCGAGCACCATCTGGGTGCCTCCAATACGCCTATCCAGCTCCGCCCATCCCCACTTTAATAGCCCATGACCCATCGGAACCACTGCGAACAGACCCAAGCCCACGAAGAGACTCGCCCGGATAGGTCGCCAGGATGGTGTGCGAAAGTGCGGAATCAGCGAGACTACTGCGCACGCGGCGCCGAGGATAATCATTGCTAACACGTAGACACGTCTCGGGGTCGCATCAATTTCGCAGCCAAAAGCCAGGTGCACTGACGAGATGAAGCTACCTGCAATAAGCAGCACAATTCCAACGTAGTCCAACTGGTTCCCGGCTCGTGCCACCACAGGCGACACGTTTGAGGTACAGTGAAACATAGCAGAGATACTCAAGCACGATATCGCGCCAATGAGAAATGGTGCAAGTGCAGCTATAGGCAGTGGCGCGGGTAGAAAACTGGAGAGTGCCAATAGAAAAACGAAAGATAGACCCCCAAAGAGGTGTGAGTGAATGTTGACGGACTCGTTGTGCAGGTAGAAGACCGAGAGCAGACTTTTGGGTATGGAGTAGCTAGCGGGACGATAGCCACTCCGAATGAAGGCGTTGTCGCGCAGCCAATGTGGAAGCTCGTCGTAAGTCAGGAGGACTCTTCCCGAAGGGTGCTTTTGCTTGTTTGACTCTGGAGGGGCCATGGTGGATCCGAGGCCATCTGCATCCATATTGTTGCTGCGCTGACGCGCAGTTCCCGTCTTGGTCTTAGCAGGCATCACGAGGTTCCGGGGTGAGAAAAGTCCAGGTCTGGCACTGAATTTGAGGCGGTATTGCTGTGGCCGGAGGAGCCGGGCACGACCGTCAGTCAACGCACAGATGCTATAAACTCAAGCATGATTCGAAAGTTCCAGGACAGGTGTTTATATGCTCTACCCGTAACGGCCGAGATACTCAACAACGGAGAATCATCCCAGTCGAGATAATCCCTCCCAACAAACAATACATCCAGGCACCGAATTCACATGTGATCCCCCCAGCCAAGCGATGCCTTGACGTCGGACTCCAGCCAGGTACCCGGGCTAGTTGGGGGCCGGGGGCCACATCTCTGTTTCCGTGCATGACAGCCCTATCAGGGACAACGGCTGTGAGGCCAGCTAACCAGCTCCGTGCTGGCCTCAACTTTTTCTTGGGGAGACCGATCATACCAACAGCAGCAGCAATACGCTTAGACACATCACCCACTCCATTCAATCGTTCCCACCGTCATCATGGGCAAGACGAACAAATACTCCGTTATCCTGCCGACGTACAATGAGCGCAAGAATTTACCCATCATTGTCTGGCTACTCGCGAGGACTTTCAATGAACAGTGAGCTTCTGCTCTGGTTCGATCGCACGGCATTGGCTAACCGGCGACGTAGCAAACTCGACTGGGAGGTGATAGTGGTGGATGATGCATCTCCAGATGGTACTCTTGAAATTGCCAAACAGCTGCAAGGCGTCTACAGCCCAAAGCGCATTGTGCTGAAGCCCCGTACGGGTAAGCTGGGACTCGGCACCGCGTACGTACATGGGTTGCAATTCACAACTGGTAATTACGTGATCATCATGGATGCTGGTAATTCGAATCCCCGCAGGCCCGTATCTCATACTAAGAGAACCCAGACTTCAGTCATCACCCGAAGCACATCCCCGAGATGATTGAAAAGCAAAAGGCGACTGGAGCCGACATTGTGACAGGCACGCGGTACCGAGGCAATGGCGGTGTACACGGCTGGGATCTAAAGCGGAAGTTCGTGTCCCGAGGCGCCAATCTGTTCGCGGATACCGTCCTTCGGCCTGGCGTTTCGGACCTTACCGGTAGCTTCCGTTTATATCGGCGCGAGGTGCTCGAAGCCGTCATCAAGAAGACCGAAAGCAAGGGCTACACGTTCCAAATGGAGCTCATGACCCGCGCTAAAGCCATGGGCTTCAAGGTCGAGGAGGTCCCGATCGGCTTTGTGGATCGGGTGTATGGCGAGAGCAAGTTAGGTGGCGATGAGATCGTGGAGTACGCCAAAGGTGTGCTTGGTCTGTGGATGAAGGTTTAGAGGTGGAACAGCTTCTTTCGTGCATGATGCCCGACTATCTGATTGACCAGCCATTCGAAGACTGGCCTCTTCCGCTATGGTGATGGGGCATCGCATTGCGCATCGGCCGTGTTTTGATACAGATCCATTTACATGTCCAGCTACAGGCGTTTGGGGAGATGTAAGTGTACAGCAATACCCATAGTGAAACACATTTGTGCGATACATTGGTTGCATTTCGTTGGCTTTGTTGAAGGGTCTAGCTATTAGGCCCATCCGCTCATCGATGCCGGGCCCTTGAGTCTCTTATGGTTGCATTCAAGCTAATGTTTTTCCACGCTTCCAGTTGCTCATCACTCTCCTTTCGTAGTTTGGTTTTCTAACTGAACTGCTTCTGCTTTGTGTATACCCTCAGTTTGCATGGTGTTAGTTGACGATACTTGCTTCATGATAAAACAGTCCACTACCATTGACACGGCCGTTCTCTCGCCACATTCGCGAGTGCTTTTCCACGTCGACGTGCAATTAGCACCAGCTCCGTGACTACAGGCAGCACCTCAAGTGTCGTTGACTTCCAAGAGGGCTCGGTGGTTGTCTCCGATGCATCCTGGCTACCCTTTCAAAAGGACGACGAGGATATCGACAGCGTCTTCCGACACCATAGAAGGTGTAACCCGGCTATGGCACCACGCACCTGTATCTCGAGGACTGGAAGCTGGTCTGCCCTTATTTCCCCATCCAGTGGATCCGGGCTCATGGCGCTGCCTGCACGCAGGCGAACAAGCCGTGCACACCGGAGGAGCATGGCTTGGAGACGGACCGTGCGAACGTCGAGGCCGCATCGCAGACCAGGCTCGCGACGGACTGCGTCGCAGGCGATCACATCTGGCAGTTCGGCGGCACGCTCGGCCTGTGGAAGAGCGCTGGGAATGGACACACGGTTTGTTATGACAAGGACGACTACAAGACACGGGTCGTGGACCGTGTGAATGCGGCGGCGGGAAACCAGATGGCGAGGCTACGATGAACCTTGTCGCGCTCTGCATATGGCTTGTGGCAGGGAAATTCCTCAGAGGGAAGGCATAATTACTTCGTTGCATCGGTTCTATATGTACGTTCGAAAGGTCTCGTGCTTCGTGACCAGGGTTCGCATCAGCCGCTCTTCTTGATCTTGCGAATAATGACCCGATCACCCTCCAATTCCCACCCCACTGCATCAAGACGCTTGAGCTCATCCCACGAGCGGCCAACGCTCTGCTCCACGAACGATTGGTCGACCGCAAGGTAGCTACGACCCAGACATTTGAGTGCATGCTTGCGTACGCCGTCCTCCGCGAATGCTAGTAAGCGGCGCTCATACCCGTTCAAGACGCCCATCAGGCGCCAATAGCGCACCCAGTCGTCACGCATCAGCGCCTGCACAGCACCCTCGATGCGCTCATCGCGCAATGCCCAGCGCTGCTTGGCCAGCAGTGCTTCCGTATAAGCGCCCTGCCGGCAGGCGAGATCCAGCACAAAGTAGCCAACAAACTCCCGGAGATCCGAGCTTGAAAGAGGACAGCGCGGATGAACGTGCTCCAGAAGGCGATTGAGCGAAGGGTAGTACGCCTCGTAGGAGGCTGTGAGAATTGTGGCGCGCGTGATGAACATCAATGCTCGCTGTGCGAAAGCGTCGGCTCGCCCTGCCCCTACAAGACCCTCCCGTAGCTTGCGCATCGCCATCACAATAATGCCGAGTTCTGTTTCTGGGGATGCGCTGGCCGTCTTGGAATCCTGGCTATGAATGGTGTTCTCGGCGGTCTTGGAGTCCTGACCAGCAGAAAGCGCCTGTAAGGCTGCATCAAGGTCATCTTTGTCCCGGTCCGTTTTGGCACAAAACTGCATGTATCGGCTGACAATAGTGCTAAAATAGGTTTCTTGAGTCTTCAGACTCAGCAATCTGGAACATAATTAGACGTAAGCCTCGCTCAAATACCTAGTCTCTACCTGTCATCGCCCTTGCTCACCAGTCCGATGATCTCCAATTGATCTACAGGGACCGCTTTCAACCGCGACCACGGTGGGCCTCCTCGACGACCGAAAGACATCGAATCTATTCATCAGGCCCTCGGTGTCGGCATCAGTGTGTTGCTGCTATGCAACTGAATATAAACAATGGCGGGACAAGGAAACCCCGCTGCCGGAGATAAATTAAAACGCCGATTATCTTCTCATGACTACCACTTCTTCATCGTCACCTTCTAGTTCATTCATGGAACAACAATAGCTTTAAACTGGCACTCCATGCCTGCTGCCACCATGTCTTTGGGGCTGTCTGAAGTGCAAGGGGACGAAACCGATTCACAGTGGCTCTTCCCAGAAGATGCGCTTAACCACGCGCCCTCCGTTCTCGCGGGGTTGACACCGTCCCAGGAACGCCAGAACCGGGCCAAGGGCATCAACTTCATCCTACAGACGGGAATAATGCTTAAACTACCCCAAATAACAATCTCCACTGCATCTGTCTATCTCCACCGGTTCTTTATGCGACACACGATGATTGCGGACAAATCTACACCGGGTCGGCCATTTCATCATTACTACAGCGTTGCGGCCGCGTGTTTGTTTCTAGCCACAAAGGTATGTCAGCCAGCGCGAGTACTTCCACCTCTGTCTGATGCATTAAATAGGTGGAAGAAAATTGCCGGAAAATGAAGGAGCTCGTAGTTGCATGCGTACGAGTGGCGCAGAAAGACGCAAACAAGGTGGTCGATGAGCAGGACAAGGAATTCTGGCGATGGCGGGATACGATTCTACAGCTTGAAGACACACTTCTTGAAACATTGTGTTTTGATCTCAGCCTCGATCAGCCATACAAGATCCTCTTCGAGTTCCTCAAGTACTTTGAAGAGCAGAACAATAAGCCTTTGCGCAACGCCGCGTGGAGCTATCTGAACGACTCATTCATCACGCCCGCTTGCCTCATATGGCCGAGCCGGGTCATTGCAGCCAGTGCCTTGTATGCGGCTGCACGACACACGACAGTGAATTTCCCGGATGACGACGAAGGCCGGCCCTGGTGGGATGTGGCTGGAGTGAGCTTGAGGAGCATCCGTCGAGCGACCAATTTTATGGCTGCTGTTTACGAGAATGCTCCACTACGCGGGGCATCCGAAGAGAACATGTACCAGCGAACTCCCGAAGATGGTAATGAGCTCGATGCGAAAACGAGGCAGCGGAGACCTTCTGTCGAAGCAGAGCTTAGTAAGAAGCGAGAAGCGAAGGAGGAGAACGGGGCAGAGCCTCCGGCTAAGCAGCCGAAGCTAGATGAGCCAGCCAATGGCAGCGCTAAAACGCCATCTAACGGTGCAGAAAAAATGGATGAAGGCAGCGAAGAAGGCGAGGTTGAGGAATGAGAGTATGATCCAGGTTGGTTATTTACTTTTGGCGCAAGAGATACCCATTGTAGCGTCGGTAGGCGACTAGAGAAAAGCCATACATGTCATATTCTCCGACATCGGCCGGAATTTACTTGCTCAACAAACTCAAGTTGCCTTAATCACAATCATAAATCTGCTTCTGCACAGCCCATACTCCACTCACTGACTGCACGCACATGCAGACTCACGTCAACATGCACATATGAGACTATATGTGCTGACTAAGGTAGTCTGCACGCCAGGCCAGAGCAGTCCCGTCTGCTGCAATCCCACCCAGTCTAGTTGTGACCCCGGCGAATGTGAGAGGTGTGGCTGGAAGCT
Organism: Erythroxylum anguifugum; assembly: GCA_027478595.1. Taxonomy (NCBI): domain Eukaryota; kingdom Viridiplantae; phylum Streptophyta; class Magnoliopsida; order Malpighiales; family Erythroxylaceae; genus Erythroxylum; species Erythroxylum anguifugum. The sequence continues at coordinate 48,799 of JANIPN010036242.1, forward strand.
TCGCTTGCCTGTTTCGGCAGAGGCGCCCGGATACGCCGCTCGGCCGGTCCGGGCGTAGTGCGGCCGAGGAAGGGGGCTGAGTCATGCTAGGCACTGGGCCGGGTGTTACAAATTCTTTCCTTAGCCTCCGGCAAACTTCGTCTCTTCTTTCTCTTAACAACTCACCCCGTCGGGATTCCTGGAGACAAGTCACGTCGCGACAATCATCCAAAAAGTTGCTGGCGACTTTTCTGGGACTTCGTCTCACTGTCTGTTCGAATTTCTGTCATCTTCTGATCGCGCTCGCCGCCCTCGGACACCTTAGCTGGTTCATTTCGGCAAATTTCGACTTTCAGTGGTGAACCTGCGACCAAACTCGTCTCCACGCACGAAGGCTGCTTCATCGGCATCCTACCTCACGCTCGCTTTAGCATCTCCAATAAAAAAGTTCCTCTCTCTGCAAAATCGAAAGACTCCTGTGAGGTTCATTTGGAGTCCGCACTACCCCTCACACTTCATCCTATTGCCAGCCAACCTAGATAGAACCCGAATAATCAAGTCATCATCACATTTCCATCACTGGACGAATAGAGCGAACCTCATTCGTCCGGTTGGCTAACGGAGGGGTTTGCGACAGTGGTTCGAAGTCCGAAAGCTTCTGCTTGGCAACCAGAACGACTCGCGGCGAACGTGTTCGGTCGGTTGACTTCGATCCCACTCCATCACCTTTTCCACCGCCAAACTGTATTCACCGCTCTTCATCCGTTGTACCACCGTTCACAATAAACGATCGAAGACCGGAAAAGCTGTAAAACGAAGAGCTAGCGTACGAATCAGGGCCTACCTCAAGACCCTTAAGATGGCAACCACGATGCAGCCTCCAGGCAAGGTTGACGATGCCTGGGAGGAGAATCTCAATCTGCATATGATGTGCCCTGATTGTCAGGTCTCACCAGCCAATCTTGTCGAAGAGTTTTCGTCTGGCGATATGGTGTGTGGCGATTGCGGCTTAGTACTCGGCGGTCGCATTGTGGACACCCGATCTGAATGGCGCACGTTTTCAAACGACGACCAAGCAACTGATGATCCATCCCGTGTTGGAGTAGGACGCAATGAGCTCCTTAACGGCGATCAGTTGAACACCGAGATCGCGCATGACGGTTCCAAGTCGCGGGAACTGCTCCGTGCGCAGGGAAAATCCACCGCCGATAAGGGCAACAAGGCGCTCCTCGCTGCGTACAAGCAGATTGGAGCCATGAGCGAGTCGATCCATCTGCCACGTCTAGTCTCGGATACCGCCAAGCATTTGTACAAAATGGTTCACGATGACGGAGTCCTCCGTGGCAAGACGCAGGAGGCACTCATTGCTGGCTGTCTGATCATCGCTGGTCGCCACTGTAACAGCGCACGCACATTCCGCGAGATCCACGCCGTGACTCGCGTGCCCAAGAAGGAAATCGGCCGCGTCTTCAAATCCCTCGAGAAGTACTTCACTCAGAAGAATCTCGAGAAGTTGAATAGTGGTATGAACATCGCAAATTCCTCATGGGATGCGCTAACCCACACTGCAGATATGACTCCCCCCGATACACGGTCGACCAACGCAGTCGACCTTTGCGTTCGCTTCTGCAGCGCCCTTGGGCTCAATCACGATTGCGTCAAGGTCTCACAAGGCTTGGCTGAAAAGATGGGTGACATTGGCGGTCTCGCAGGTCGTTCTCCACTCTCTGCTGCCGCTGCCTGCATCTACTTTGCCTCCAACCTGATGCGGCAGCCGAAGACGGCCAAGGAGATCTCCGCAGTAGCCGGTGTCAGCGATGGAACGATCCGCACCTCGTACAAGTTGCTTGAGGCAGAGAAGGAGAAGCTCGTCGATGCTTCGTGGATCGCCAATGGCAAGGGTGACCTGTCGCTGCTACCAAAGGCGTAATCGTCTTCGACCCACATCGAACCCCTTTACCAAATCTCTCGATTATCGAGCAGAATCTTACATTTCATGAGTTGGACGCACGGATCTGGAGGAAATTGTGTTGGTGCGATAAGAATTTCCGGGCACCTCATCGCAAGTGGAGTTTGGGACAATACCCCCCGTGACAAATTATTAAAGGAAACAAAAAGTGGAGTGTTGGTTGCATTTGTAGATCTCTTATTGCGCTTTATCGCCACCTGACCTGATGGTCTGCTTTTGATGTATGCAAGTTTGCAGCTGTGGGCGACGTGAGCTACAGGAAAGGCTTTAGTTAGTCGATCTCCAAAGAATCAATGGCTATGCATGCCTATCACCATTTCGCGGTTCCTGCTTCGCACATGCCTGATGCAACTCGTTGTGAATGTAGCGTCGTCTTGGGACTCTCAAGACCCCGATACCCCGCCCTCTCCATCTCTTCTCCGCCCGCCAGGTCTAGAGCTCCTCCCTCGGGATCTCGTGGAGCGGGAAGATCAGTGAAATTGACGATGCTCGGCCAGGGTCCCGTGGTTGTAATGTTGGTATGAAAGGGGGTCAGTCGATACGAAGCGGCTGGCCCGTCCGGATCGTCACCTGTTGCTCATAGGTCCGGCTATTACAGAGCCTCCGGGGGGGACCTCCCCCGCGATCTTCCCTTTCTCCCGTCCCACCACCACCCCCCCTTCCCTGTCCACCCCTATCGTCGTCGTCGTCCCACCACCACCTCAACTCATCTGTGTCAGTTACTCTGATCTGCCGCCTGGGCGGCGTCTACCTAGCCGGGGTGCCACCGCCCACCCGGCTTACTATCATTCAAGGGAGGATTGTCCAGGGATCACCGCTTCTACCTGCGTGGGGCCCTCGTTCGCTGATTAGGGGGGCCCGTGAAGCCTATCGCCGCTCCCCTCCCTCCCACTTAATCTTCGACCCACCCCATTGGGATAGTGAGAGGGAGAGCGACACTTACGATACTGCAGGCGTGCCTGGCGCCCGTTGCCTTAGCTTGACCGCCCATGCATGCGGCTCTCTGACCAAAAATGCCAGATGCTGCAGCTGTAGCCGGCCTAACACTTCGGCTTTGCTGCCCGGAGATCCCGCTGATCATATCAGCGAGCATCAGTGGCACGGTCGTCTTGTGCTCCGATTCATTTTCATCGCTTCCGGTCCGGCCAGTACTACCCTGCCCTCTGCTTCCGGCGGATCCCTCTTCGATCGGGGGATCACAGCATCAGCCGGTGGGGGACGGGGCCGATCCCCAGGGAGAGTGAAAGAAAGATCCACGGAGACTCGAACGAGCGGACGAACAAGGAAGGCTTTGTTGGCCAGAGCGAGAGGATCAGTAAGCGCGCGAATGATTGCAGGTTCTGTGCTGATCGTCATCCTCCTCTTCAGCACCGCCTCTCTTGGGCCTCAACTGTCTATCTGCACGATCATCTGTCGATTTCTTGCCTCCAGTGAACCGGGCGCTCCGCGATCTCTCTCTTCTAATTTCCCGGGTCGTGTTCGCGTGGCTTCGCCTCACCCTCTTCCGACTCCGCTTTTCTCAAACGCCTGCACGCCGGGGGTGAGACGCGAGGGCGCCGGCAACCGCCAGCATTGCAACTGTCAATTCCAATCTGGGGCTGTCCCCCTTGCCGAGGCCAGGATTGTGGAAGCGAGCTAGCGGAACACAAAGCGGCGCCGTCGCACGCCAGCCAGGCCATAAGGGAGGAGCAGCTATTTTGGGGGGAGGGTGTATGGGATTATAAGGGAGGTGGAAGTGGGATAGGTTGTCAGAGAAGGAGGTGGTTGGCAGGACTCCTCTTAGTGGACCATCACTTACGACCGACAAACTCGACGCTTCCTCCTCCTCCTCCTCCTTCTTGCAATATCATTTCCACTCCCGACGGGATCGATAGCACGAGATATATGCTCTGCTACCTCGGGAACCCATGCAACATGACGACCCACCGGCTCTGATCCTGGATAGTGGCCAACAACACCGTTGCTCACGACGATAAAAGTGCAACGGCTGCCCGCCTTTTCTCTCTCTCTAGCCTCGGGCCCTACAGGTGAACTGGCCGTTCCCACCACCTCCACCTACTACTCTTCCGCCAACGCCGCCGACGCGCTTTCTCCTTCTTCACCTCCCCTGCCCCTCCCACCTCTTCCCCCTCCCCCAAAAAAATATTATCAGGCGGGACCCGCATTGAAGTCCGTGCGCTGGCGGCCGCTATTGCTGACCTGTGCCCGGTTGTCATCTAGGAGCACACGGCCAACGACGGCTCCTTCCAGACCTCCTCCTCCTCCTCCTCTCTCGCTCTTCGCTCTCAGCTCCTCCTCTTCCTTCCTCTCTCTCTCACATCCACCCTCGCCGCGCCACCATGTCCAATCCTGCGGCGAGAGATGCTCGGGCGCCCGGCCGAGGAGACGCCCTGCAGCCGGGCCGCCTCGATATCCCCCGCTCCTCGTCCGGGTACTCGTACGATGTCTCGCCGCCCGATTCACCACACGGGGCTGAGCACGAGCGCTCCTCCAGCCCCAATATCTCTCCCATCACGGACGGGGACAGTTCGCGAGGTACCTTTTCCAGCTCCCGACCCTCCGCCACCAGTATACCTCAACCCGTCGGTTCGGGCAGCAGCAGCACCTCGGCATTCGTCGCCGGCTGGCGGGATAAGGTGGGCATCAAGGCGGATTCGGTGAAGCGAAGAGACACGAAGCCGACGAAGTGGGACAAATACTCGGGCGAGCCCACGGACAGCAATCGTGGCCGCGAGGGCTCGGCGAAGCCGGGCGATCCTTCTCTGGAACGTGCGCCGATGGGCCATACGGCGATGGTCACTGCGACAAATAGCCAAACCAAAGCCAACTTGTGGTCGCAGACATTGAAGCGCGTCGGCCAGAAGACGGGTGGCAGTCCCACCATGCAACCGGCGACAGGACCTCGAGAAGAATGGAAGGGCGCCAGCGGTCGACAGACGCTGGTGGACCCGGTGGCTGACAAGCCATCGCAAAACAAACCCAAGGCCCTTCCCACCCCGAGTCAACGGCGTAAGCAAGCCGGTGCGAAGCAAAGTATGGCCGCGAAGCATGCGGTTGGAGGAGACGATATTCTAGACCCGGCAATCGCACAGCCCGCGCCGGTTCGAAAAATCGCAGAGCAGTCCCAACCACCACCTCTCGAGACTGCTTCCGACGACAACGCCGCCCGAGGAAAGCGTCGCATTGCGGATGAGTTTGCGCGAAAGAAGAGGCTCTCTCTGGGCATCTCGGATCCACCCCAAGAGTTGCCCGCGCGGACCACCTCCCTCGACCAATCGCAAGTGTCTACCCCTGTAAGCTTGGTCCAACAGCCTCTTTCGGCTGGTACCTTAAGCAACGTGGAATCACCTGCTGGAATAGCGATACTAAGTGGTATGGACAGCCTCGCGTTGAGCGAGCCTGGCAGCCGCTTCAGTGCCACCACATATGCCACAACGCAAAGCGGCAGTCGACCCGATAGCCCGGACTCGGCCGCGTATGCTCCCTCATTTTCTGAATCATCCATTCTTAACCGCAAGCGTCCCATTCCATCAAATCCTCGATACGGCACGGAGAAACCTCCGACGCCCAAAGTTGGCCCCAAGACACCCTCAAGGAAACCAACGCCCTCGCAGATCACGTCTGGTGGCGATGGTGACAGTGATGTGCCCGCTGTAGCACTAGCGACGCCTCCCCCGCCAGAGCCAGAGGAAGTAGACAAAGTGCAGCAGCTCGAGACCCATCTCAAAAACCTTAATAAGCGCAAGCAGAACCTGTTGACTGTGATCAACGAATTGACGAACGTTGCGCAACCATCCTCTATCACATACGATCGTACTAGTCGATCAGAGATCAAAAAGACGGTGAGTGGCATGAATACGGAACTTGCAACGGTCAACAAAGATATCCATGAAACCGGCCTCAAGCTGCACCGGGCGTTACGGCGTCGAGATGAGGATGCCGGCATGGAAGGAGGAGCACTCTGGATCCGCCGTGTCACGGAATGAAGCATAGCAGTGTAATGATGAGGAGACTAGCGAGGAGTTTGTGAGAGTGCATACCATACGCTAGGTCAATGTCTTCTAATACCCTCGATGATAGTGGAGGAGTGTAATACCTGGGTGGGCATTGCATCTACAGCATAGAGGTATGCAGAGCATCAGGGACGATTACGATAGTGACAATGTACAACATAGTGTGATCCAAAGGACTACAGAACTCCTCGCTGTCTGTGCCTGACAATTTTTGTCCTCACTGACACCTGCCCTTCGCCTACAATTCGATATAGCCAAATGCATGCCCTGCTTCGCACCCTCCTATCGTTTCCTCTCCATGTTCGAAGTATGTCATTCAGCCGCCAAGACTAGGGCCTGCAGCACTCATTTCTTGCCCGACTTCTTGATCCCCTGCGATCCCGCATTCATCGGGCCCTTGCCCTTAGCCTTCTCGGCCATCTCCTTGTTCGCCTTGGCATCTACATAGGCATTAGTCCCTACACTTCTTCGGGGTCTCTGCTTCAACTACATACCGGCCTTTTGCTTCTCACGGAATGCAATGTCGTCGTCATCTAGCTCCTTACGCTCCTTCTTCGCTGCCTTAAGTGGTTTGGCCTTGCCGCCTGTTCGCATGTGAGTAAGCATTTTTTTTCTTGTAACGAAGGTACACACCTTCTCTGCCTTGACCACCCATCGTGACTCAGTGAGAGTAGTAGCTTGTGTGTATGTCCTTCCACTTTCGGGTGTTGACTTGAAGAATGAGTGGGTATGGGAGGGAATGAAGAACGAGGTTGAATACAGTGAAAAAAGTCCAGGCAGGATGCCTCGGGACGAGAAGGGCGTCTTTTGCCCGCTGCCGCCCCGCCTTGAAGGGACTGGCTGATTGCGGGGCCTGGATCTGATCTCACTCCCGCCGCATCGAAAAAACCGCTAACCGCAAGCAAACCAGCAGATTTATTAGCGCAAACGAACCTGACCTCTCCCTCTCTTGTCCTACCTCGTCACCCCGGACGTCAGTTTATGTCGATATTGCAGGCCAAACCTCTATGGAAGGTTGATCGACTGGTCCGAATGACCAGTAGCGAGTCTCACGACGGTTCGACTTCTACCACAGCATCTGGCGTCGAAGAACAGTTACTAATCGAGCTGGTCCATCTAGTTGTCGTCGTTGCGGAACCTGCTTAGAGGTGGAGCGTGAGAAGGCCATAAAAGATGGCGTCACGCTCATCGACCCCATCCGAAGGCGAGATCGTGGAATCCGAAGTAGCAGAGAAGGCAACTCAGCCGTCGCTTTCTGTTAATGGCCGCCTTGTTGACCGTCCATCCAGAAAGTATGAGCGAGAAACACCACCGCAATCGTCCTCGAAGCGCTCCCGCTCCCGTAGCCGTTCGCGCTCTCCTTATCGCTCGCCGCGTGGACCGAAGCGTGCGCGTGCCGACCATGACCAGCGCGATGACCGCCGCAACTTTCGCGTCCGCTACGAGGACCGCGACCGCTTCTACGATGGCTCGACCAAACTGCGAGACCGCCGCGCCGCCACACGCAGCCGCTCACCACCGCGCTTTCCGCGTGACAAGTGGGATGGGCGCTCACGAGGAAGTCCAGGCCGTGAGCATCGCCCGAGCCCGAATGGCTCCGCGCGTCCCCACCACTTCGACCGTCGCGGTGAACCTACCTCGCGCGAGCAATCGGTGAGCCGGGATGATCGTGTCTCTGATTCGGTTAGGACCTCTTTACATTCAGATAAGGCAGGTTCATCATTGAAGACCGACGCTGCTGTATCAGCGGAGGCACCTCGAGAGTGGGTAGCCTGTAGCAAACGTGTTCCTTTACTAATTGCTGTGAGTAGTACGAGTCGAGAGGGCGGCGGGCCTGCAGTGGCTGCAGCTGAACAGGAGCCGGAGGAGGAACAACTGGATGAGGCAACGCAGATTGATATCCGGCGGAAACGTCGCGAAGCAATCAAGGCAAAGTACCGCTCCCAAGCGAGCCCGATGATGATGCAGGCATTGAATATCAGCAACCAGCCATCACCGACCTCATCGACGCCGGTAACACCGGCCACGCCTGATGCAAATGGTATGTTGTCTCTGCATAGGGTTTACTGACGCTAACTATGTTTAGGCATTGTTAACTCGTCATCGTCACAAGCATCCATCGATAGTCCGCGTCTAATGTCGCCAGCACCGCTCGAGATCTCCCAAGACTCTGACCTCGCTAATACTCGTGTCTCAGAAGCTTCAGGCCAGGGCGACGACGGTCCCTCTGCTGCGGACTACGATCCTACGGTAGATATGCAGGAGGATGAGGCGCGACAGCAGACCCACGAGCAAGATACTGAAATGTCTGCAGCAGCTTACGACGAAACTAAACCGGACCGCCAAGACGTACTTGCGCCTGAAAGCGCAGCTCCTGCCAATGAGGAAGATGACGACGACGATGGATTTGACATGTTTGCTGACAACGATGACGATATGTTTGCTGAAGAGCCGGCCGTCGGTAAGGTTCGGACGAGCAAAGCGGGTCCTGCCTCCAAGTCGAAAGCACTCGATATGAGCATGTTGGACGATGTGGATGATCCCGAAGGGTATTACAAGATTAACCTTGGCGAACTACTAGACGGTCGCTATCAAGTGCAGGCGAATCTCGGTCGGGGCATGTTCTCCGGCGTGGTGCGTGCAATTGATCAGACAGGTGATTCGACCGTGGCGATCAAAATCATCCGCAACAATGAAACCATGCGCAAGGCCGCAGCAAAGGAGATTGAGATTCTCCAGAAACTCAATGCAGCCGACCCGGACAACCGCAAACACGTGATCCGATTAGAACGGTCGTTTGAGCACAAAGGCCACTTGTGCATGGTGTTTGAGAACCTAAGCATCAACCTGCGGGAAGTCCTGAAGAAGTTTGGACGCGATGTGGGCATCAATCTGACCGCGGTGCGCGCCTATGCATCACAACTGTTTTTAGGATTGAGTCTGATGCGGAAGTGCAACATCCTCCACGCCGATCTGAAACCGGACAACATCCTCGTGAACGACGCCCGCAACGTGCTCAAGATCTGCGATCTCGGCAGCGCCGCCGATGCCGCCGATGCCTCGTCGGAGATCACGCCGTATCTCGTGTCGCGCTTCTACCGCGCGCCCGAGATCATCCTGGGCATCCCCTACGATTTCGGCATCGACATGTGGAGCGCCGCATGCACGCTGTTCGAGCTGTACACCGGCAAGATCTTATTTGCCGGGCGCTCCAACAACCAGATGCTCAAGGCCATCATGGATTGCCGCGGCCGGTTCCCTGCGAAAGCGCTGCGCAAGGCCCAGCTGGCGCCCCTGCACTTCGACGACGACGGCGCCTTCCGGAGCGTCGAGCGCGACAAGGCCACGGGCCGCGACGTCGTGCGCGTGCTCAACGTCGCCCGCCCGACGCGCGACCTGCGCCAGCGGCTGCTCGGCACCGCGTCGTCCAAAGGTGCACCACCGCCCCCGTCGGGCGAGGACGCGCGCGAGCTCAATCTCTTCGTCGACCTGCTCGACAAGTGTCTCGCGCTCAATCCGGAGCGCCGGTGCTCGCCCATCGAAGCCCTGCGGCATCCGTTCATCACGAAGAGCAAGGGCTGAGTGGGGGGATGGACGGTGCGAGCCGGAGCGGGCATGGAGCTGCGGAGGTGGATGGGCGGTCCGGCGGAGAGTGGATCGTGCTCTCCACATCAAAGGATAGAGTAGACTCAAGGCGGCATGATGATCTGATGAAAGGGTTAAAAAGTCACGTAATAGCACGCATGCAGTAGCATCATCTCGAGCATTTCGTGTATTCTCTCCTATCTTCTTCGTTCCCATGTGGTGTGTACAAGTTAGCTAGCCAGGCCACCCCTTCTCATCTCGCAGGTATTACAGCCGAACTGGAAATGGAACTCAAACGCCGGTCCGATGCCAATGGGCGTGTCTCTTCCCATGCCAAGTGGTGTACGTGTGTGTGTATGTGCAACGAAACGTACCAAATGTGCTCACGAGCAACGCTCCGCTCCCCTCGTTCCGTCATTTTCCTCCTCCACATCGTCGACATTCTATGGATGCCTTTCCATCTCCATGTCTGCTTCCACTTCTGTCACCACCTCTGCGTGCGCTCACCCTTCTCCCGTCCACCGTTTCTTCCACCCATCCCATCCACCCCATCGCATCTATCCCACCGGCCTCCGAAAACTCTCCACCCCCAGCGCCGGCGTCTCTACGTCTCGGAGCGCTGCGACGCCCTCGGCGCGCCGCCGCTCGTAGAAGACGCGACACTCTTCGAGCAGAACGGCCCACTCGGCGAGGGCGCGCCCCGCGTACTTGACGGCGCTCGCGTTGCGGTGCGGAATCGGCTGCGGCTGGGTGGGTGGCGGCGTCGGGTACTGGGCCATGAGGTAGCGCTGCGCGGGCGCCGGCAGGTTGGGCGGAGTGAGCTTGCGCTCGCGCGGCAGCGTCGCGCGGTCCATCCACTCGAGGCTGAATTTGAAGCTGTGGCTGCTCGACGGGGATGGTGGGGCCGTCGCGGTGGAGGGGTATAGAGGGGAGGTGGGTGAGGCGGGTGGTTTGGCTTGTGATGGGGATGGAGGGTGCGGTGAGGTGGTGTTGGTGTCGGTGGATGCAATACTGCTCGACGGGGCGGGTGTGGCATGCGCCGACGTCCCCCCCTCCGTCGAGCTGGATGAGGTTCCGAGCTTCAAACCGCGGAGCCATTTCCGTTTCGCGGGCGCGGGATCCTCGAGGTCGGGATGCGTCATCTGGCGCAGTGGCTCGAGAAGAACCGACGCGGACGACGTCCGGTCGTGGGTACCGGCGCGTGTGGACGATGTCGCTGCAACCATCGTGTCGAAACTCAAAAAGCCCTTTTCCGGTGCCGGAGCACTGTCATTGCGCACAATCATGAACCGGCGTTGGGGAGCAGGATTCGCCGGCGCAGTCGATAAGAACGAGCAGCGGTTTTCTCGGGCCTCGTGCTGGTTGTGCAGGAAGTAGTTCCATACGTCTCTCAAACGCTGATGGGCGAGTTTGAAGATTTCCAGATCGTGCGCGCCCGGTCGGCCATCGAGTCGCACAACGCGCCAGCAGATGAGCCGCATGTAATATGCCCGTACCATTGGACACCAGTGACACAGCTGCCTCGTCGCATAATTCTCCGTCAACAACCATTCCACGCAGACCGCGCGCTTCCGGTCAGCATCTCTTGCGATGTACCCCCATAAACCATACAGCAACGCGTAAAGCCGAATGTCCGTGGTGCTGTTGCAGCTCTCACCCATCTGCTGTAACACTTTCAACCAGAACTCCCAATCCAGAAATGCGCCCGGATCCTCCCTGTTCCCATGGTATCGTGCAAGAATGACAATGGCCTCCTCGAGAAAATCGCAAAGTGAAAAACATGCTGTTTGGTCATACACAGAAATACGCTTGGCAGTAGCCTTGAGAAGTAAATCGAACGTTGTTGCAAAAGAGCGGCGGGCCCCATCAGGCATGGTATGAGGGGACGACAATACCTCCCGAAGAAGCATGATCAGTCGGTCTTCGGCCATGGATCGGCCTGTAGTCCGCACTCGGCCAGGAAGAGGCTCGGCGGAAGCGTCTGGCCCCAACAGATCATCGAATGTCACTGGACCTGGGCCCTCAGCCGACTCTGGCTGAGTCTCTTGTGCGGCGCCACGGATATTGTTGTCCATCACATTTAACAGCTGCGTCTGAAGCAGCAATGACGTGGGAGCACTGATATGTTGCTCCAACGTGGCATCATCTGGAAGCATGCCTGAAATGATATTATAGTAGTATTTGGCAAAGCAGAAGAAGAGATCGGACTCCTTGCCTTGCCACCGACTTTTCCAAGGCCCATCCCAGTCTATGGCAGATACGTCCAACGGAGAAAAGGCCGGCTGACGTAAGTGACGAACGAGCTTTGGAACGGAAGTGAATGCGAGGGACTGGATAGGAGAAGGGAAGAGAGGAGCAACTGTCTCGGCAGCCTCTGCGAGGTTGGCATTCCTTGGAATGCCATGCCCATTTAGCACTCGCTGAAAAGTATCGCTTGGTAGTTCCCATAAGCGAACTAAGATTTCGGCAATGCCTGGACAGTAGAAGAATGCGTACGCTGTAGCTTTGCCGCAGAACGTAACGACACTCGCAGGCGTGCTCCGCGCCGACATTCGCTCAACAACAAAAAACATCTGCGCGAGGAGATTCTCGATATAAGTGTGTCGGATATTTGCAACGATAGATTCAACCAGAAAGTCCGAGTTACTGGAATCCACGGATGTAGAAGATCTCGATTTGAGTGTGGTACGACTTCGATTCGAGATACCGGAAACTGCTGAGCTAGGTATCCGCCATTCGGGCCGTATCATGATTGAAGAAACCGCCTCGAGAAAGTTTGACCGGTCACTCGCCGAAACGGATTGGCCGTTCTTGCCGCTCAAAAGCTCCAGCATTCCAGTCCACCACTTATTCAGAACACTAATCCGACGATCCAAGTCCTCCGGACGGAGACGTGTCCATGAGGGATGCTCGGCATAGTTCTTCAGGAATGGTAGAAGTGAATTCCGGACAATGTTTGCCTTGAGAGGTCCTGCTTTGGACGCGAATTTCTGGTAGTCCCCTTCGAGACTGCGGAAAATTGAGCCTAATTCGTCCTTCTTCCGCGGAAGCTCCAAGCCAGCACTTTGAAAGCGTTCTTTCGAGGCAGGACTGGGCATAGATGGGAGAAGGGAGTCGCTCTTCGGAAGTGGCAATCTGTCGGTAGATGAAGACGCTGAGCCGGTGGTCACACCAGGAGACTCATCACCTTTTACAGATTTTCTCCTCGTTAGAAAGCTGCTCAATGGTCGTCGGGATTTCTCGCTGCCTGAACTTTTTCGCGAAAGTAATTGAGGTTTTGCTTGTATGCTTCGTGGGCCTGGCTCTAATGGAGGCTGGCCACCTTGTCCCTGAGGGCCTTTGCTATCATGGCGGATCTGTTGTGCACCCGTTCGATCTGGGTCATACTTATCTGGCGAAGGCGAGCGCGAGCTTTGGTCCAATGTCTCGGTCTTTTGAAGAGATACTTGTACCGGAGACGTCCGCAATGAGTCCTTTGGAGCGTCGCGCGGCTTCTTGGAGAACATTTTCGGCCGCTCCACGAGGTCATGCAATGCACCTTCTTCCGACACGGCGCGATGGGAGACCTTAATAGTCTGACTGCTCTTCTGCCTGCGGTGTCCCTTCCTTGTCTGGCCATTGGGGCCAGGGGATGCCGGTTTCTGTGCGCGTGTGGATTCACTGCTGGCCCGATTCGCGAAGCGATCCGAATACATCTGTCTGAAACCCCCTTTTGAAATACTTTCGCTCTGGTGAGCGTCCGGAGCGGCAGCGGCAGGAAGGGCGACATCGCTTGTAGGTTGCTGGCATGGATCCGAGTTTATTCCGCCCAACGACGGCGGGGACGCCGGTGATGCGGATGCTTCATCCGGACCCTTCGACGATCTGCCATCTGGACCGGCAGCGCGTTTTGAAGTTGACGCACCGCGCCGGTGAGAGGCATGGGGCATGTCGGTGACGGACCGCTCACCAGCGACATTGACCTCGAGATGCATGTATCGCAAACAGGGGCAAATGGATGTAGCGGAAGAGGAACAATTCAGCCCAGTATGATAGTCATGTCGTGACCGTCCCTCTCTTTGATTGCCACGCTATCAGATGTCCTCGAAGTGTGAGTGCGCCGCTCGTTTTGCGAAGAGAATCCCCGTGAATCTGACGGTGCAGATGGCGCGGAGAGGGGCGAGGGGGGCCTGAGATAAGCAGATAAACGAGTGACGTTCGAACGAGTTGTCCAGGGGTTCAAGGAACGGTCGCAAGGAAGGTAAGGAGCGAATGGTCAACGGTATTCAACAAGCACGAAAAGAGAACCCACATCCTCCAGCTGCGTCTGATCTCTCCTGACTGTGAAAACGAGGAGAGGGAAGGAGAAGGAGGCACTAGGCGCGACAAATCAGGTCTGTCAGATCCAGCGTGCAGGTCCTTGCCCCCCCACACCCTCCTCCCAAAAAGCAGGTCAGCGGCGTGTTTGCCCGCAGCGTGGTACCTGCAGCGTTGACGGTCGCCCGGGCAGCCAATGACACCCCCGAACAGGATTTCGAGAAAGCGATCTGGTACGCCTTGCGCCCTGCTCGTGCCTAGTACTAGGAGTACATGAATCAGATGAGGGGGGTTTGAGGCCGGAGCAGGGCGGACAGGCACACACACAATGCACGTCCGGAAGCATTCGTGTCAGCCCTTCCCGTCCTCGGGGAGGAGGGGCAGGCCCCAGGACAGAAAAGTCTGCCGCTTTTGCGGGGGGCGATTTTCGAGAAGCGTAACCTTTTACTCGAAAATATCTCCACGATGAGAGCGATTTGCAATCTGAAAACTTCTCTCTAGATTATCAATTGGATTAGAAACATTCTGTGAAATTTTCATAGCGTTCAAGATAATAGATAGTGAGAAATCAGTGCTAGGAGTTGTCAGTATTATTTTCCGAGGTCTGCTACCAAAAGCGGCTGACTTTTCTGTCATGGGGCCTCCGGGGGGGGGGGGGGGCATGGTCCACCCTGGCCAATCTTGGAGGTGTCGTGCTAGTGTATGAGCATTTCCCGACGTGCCGACTCTTAATCTCACCCAGCGATGCAGTACACGAGAGGCTGTGTAGCGATGATCATGTCGATGAGCACCGATATCAAAGTGGTAGTGCTGGTGGCACTTTCCCTGGCGGCAAGCATCTTCCACTAAAGCACTACGATGCACGTTTAGGTTAGGTATTCGTGCCATCGCCCGCCCCAACCGTGGACAACACAGAAAAGTGGAACATTGTCCTGAAGGAGCAGAATTGGATCGCATCAATCTCGAATGCGCCCACCTTCTCTGCAGCTTCCCGTATCCAGCGTGACCAGAGTTCTTGCAGTTCTCTCATATCGTCCTCAGATACAATCTGAATCATGTAGGCTATCGTGGAGTGGAACCGATAAGCGGGATTGGGCGTTCGAGACTCGAGTCTGAGGACAATCTCGTTCCGAAGACTGACAAGAGTGTCCCTGTCGGCGACATCACAGGGCTCTAGCGTTAACACCATGGGCCCTGTTTTGCTCAGAGAGTATTCAGTGCTAACTCTCATGCGGATTGGAGAGGGAAACAGATGAGCGAGCTGCTCTTTTGCTTTGACAAAACGACTCTGTAAGGTTTCTATACGCTTCTCAATCGAGTCGGATTCAAGCAAGCCGGTGGGTAGTTTTTCCTGATCCTGATTGAAACCGGCGATCAAGTCGAACATGGTCATATGATACGACGCCTCAGGAAGCAGCGTGTAGTACTTCGAGAATCTCGAGGATCTCACAGCGTCACGGAGTCGCCCCAGCTCTCGGTATAGGGCAGAGGCGGGTCCTTGGGGATCGAAGTGCTGCAAGATCGTTGCCCCCGGAAACTCAAGTGGATTACCTTCTTCGTCGAATTTCTTGCCAATGCCAACATCTTTGGAAAAGGTGGTTTTCTCCGCGCTCGGATCGTTTTCCATAGTAGCGGAGACTATGCTTGCACTTTGGGATTGAACTTTTTCTGTATTATTGAGTGCGGGCTTTACAGGACAAAACTCAAAGTAGTCGCCTCGATCGGACTTTATGCGAACTCCCACGTGGGGAGAGCAAAAGAAATTCACGTTCGGTACGTATACATACTGAATAGCGGCAATTGCCTCCTACTCAAGGATTGACCGAGGACGTATGTGAGTCCGGTTGGGCCACTCTAAGGCTTGGTGTTCTACCCTGACAATTTGATGGTCGTCAAGCTGAGGTTCAAAAGTCGAGTGCCGTCTCCTGTGCATGTAAGAGCATCAAGAGCCTGATTATGGTGGTTTGAACAAATGGAGACGTGTCACAGAATAAGGCGACGAAACTAGAGCGATAACAAGATCAACATGATAGTATAAAGCATGTATTTTCGAAGACTATAATTATATAATAGCGACCAATGATCTGCATCGATCCACCTTCGTCCGAGGAGTACCTCGGACGGCGCTCCTGGCGCTGATGAGAAGGCCGGCGCCACGGCGACGCGTGGCGAACAGGGTGCTATGATACCTCTCATGCCCCACAAGCCTCTTAAATAAGTAGAACGGCAAGAAATAAAAGAAGTGAAAGTGTCTATAGGATGGACTGATCGACGTTCGCCTTCGGCGGGCCAACCTCGATGATAGCCGGGCCGGCCATAACAGCGTCGTCGGCGATCTGTCCTTGCTGGGGACCATTGGTGACGAATACGTACACTTGACCCTTAGCTGTCTTGGGGATCTGGCACTCCATCTCGGCACCGTTCATGGTAGCGGGCACGCTCGTAACGTCTAATCCGGACACAAAGGTGAGCATGGCACCCTGTGCCATGGGGGACTCGGTGGAGAACTTGACCATGTCACCAGCAACAGGTGGTGCGCAGATGGACAGAGCTTCGGAACCGGGAGACGAAGCCTTGACCCTTTCGGCATCCGCACCAGAAGCGATAACGGCGATGGCGTCAGGGAAGTCAGGCATGGTAGACTCAGCAATCTCATTCGGATGAGGCGGGCTGAGCGTGACCTCTGCCATCTGCTGTCGTTGAGTACGCTTCTTGTATGAGGGCGGCGCCGGAGGCGAAGACTCCATCTGCTGCTCTGCCATCGGTGGAGCCGAAGACTCTTGCATTGGCGGTACTGAGGCCGCGACAGACTTCATCTCAGTAGCACCCTGGTCCGCACAGTTGGCAGCCGGGCCTGTCAGTTTCGGGGAGGCCTTGAATGGTAGCTGAGGGTTATCCGGTGGGCATTCGACAATGAAAGCAGATGCGAGGGTGAAGACACCATTGGCACCTACAGGGGTGTACAATGCATTCGGAGCAGGCAGCTCACCGAGTGCCTGGCGCTGCTGCGAGGTGTGCAGGGCCTCAACTGCCAGGATGGATCCCGCTGTACCAAGAATCTTCTTGTCCTGGACGAGCCCCGCGGCTCCAAGGTAAGCGGAAGTGCCGACGCCTTCCAGGATGGAGGAAAGGGTCATGAAAGACTGGACATCAGTGTACGGAAAGTTGTACTTGCAAGCCTTTGCGGGCTGCTGTCCTGCGCCTTGGATGGCTGTAGTCAGGAGCTGAACATGTGACTGCTCGTCCTCGATGAGGAATTGCATGTTCGTGAAGTGGTCCTCGGCGAAGCCAGCGGCCTTGAAGTCCTCGGCCTTGAACTTTTGCATGGCCTCTTTGTAGAAGACGTTCTCCAAATGTTCCAGCTGTACTTTCGCGTCAGCCATCAATTGCTAGCGTTGCTGTCTGTAGTAGCTACATACCGTCAGGGCGAACTGCAAGATGGTCACATCCATGTTGCCCATGTCCGCCGCCGCTGCTGGTGGAGCGCCTTCCGAAGGTGCCGGTTCCGTGCGCTTCATTGGCGCTGCGGTGCTCAAACCAGTGAGCACCGCTAAAGTCGAGAACGTCGAGTACTTCATTGTGATTGAATTGGAAAAGAAAAGAAAGTATTTAGTAGAAAATATACATTAGAAGGCACAGCCTTGAAGAAGGAAAAGAAAAATGAAGTAAAGAGAATGTGAACTCGACACACGCGCGCAGAAGGGGAGTGAAAGTGCACGGAAGACCTGCCGCTACCTCTTTTGAACATCCCCATGGGCCCCGACACCTTATAGAGGTTCGCCACGCGCCCTAGCACCGGATATTGACGTTTCCAGCGAGTAAGGGTTGTCATTGATGCTGGAACAAGTTAACGTTTGGGATTAAGAGGCCTGTCACCTTGGCACGCAATGCACCTAGCACCCGGGAAAACCCTGCACCGGTCCGAAGGTGAGGCGGACGACGGCCGCCGTATGGGGGAGGAGAGGGGCAGGCACGGGCCGAACATGTCAACGACTGGGATTTGCATGAATTCGATTACTTTCCCGTACACGGCATGCTGACTGCCGGGTTGGTAGCCCGTTGCCGTTTTATCACCGTGGGCGGACTGATCCGGCCTAAGCGATGGCCAGAATAGGAGATTGGACAGTATTCCAACCGGTCTCCTCACAGTCTCCTAGATCCGTACC
Source organism: Erythroxylum anguifugum (assembly GCA_027478595.1). Taxonomy (NCBI): domain Eukaryota; kingdom Viridiplantae; phylum Streptophyta; class Magnoliopsida; order Malpighiales; family Erythroxylaceae; genus Erythroxylum; species Erythroxylum anguifugum. Next base: position 66,807 of record JANIPN010036242.1, read on the forward strand.
GCCCTGGGAAAGTTACATTACTCCAGATGATTGCGCAAAGCGGGTCCTCATCTTCTGTCCAACATCAGATGCACGGCAGATGCCCGAGATTAGGCCAGGGATAGATCGCAGCGTCCCCACGACACAGTGTCACCAGTAGCAAGGCCTTCTCTCCTCGAGCCGTCGACAGCATAGACCGGCTGCCTTTCTTACTTGGAGGCTGTGAGAAAAGGAGGAACATGAAGGAATACGGGTCCTCCAGCAGTTTCGCCGAACAGGCTGTGTACGGAGAGGCTCCCGAAGCGGCGCCAGGTGTCCAACCGCGCCTACAGCGGAGCGGAGAGAGGGCGAAGGGCCGCTTTAACGACAGATGAGGCAAAGGGCATCCGGTGCGGTTGCCCCGTCGTGCTGGCGTGGCTCCTTTCAGCGTTTGACAGGGCCCCGCATGAGTCTGGCGATAGAGCCTTATTTGGTGGGACCTCCTGGAACTTGACAGGGTACTGCCGGTGGGCATTATGTGCAATGGGGATCTCCCCCCACCCTACCTACAAAACTTGACCACGAGGCTCATGCCCCACCCATGCCACCGTCTATCAATGGGCCCCGGGGAGTGGCGCTACGAGCGTATCGCGGGCGGCTTGCGTTCGTGCAGGCGGCGGCGTGTGGCGAAAGCCTCCGAAGGGAGGGAATCGCGCGTGCGGCACGGTGGCTGGTGTGTGGAGGACCCATTAAATCGAGGCCTGCTTGGTCGCCAGGCCTGAAACGGTGTAGCATGATTCCACCGTCCTTCCCAGACCGGGGCCTTCTTTTCAAGGTTGGCCTCTGCTATGGATTGGAATATACGTCTCGTTCAAGCACGCAAGGCGTGGTTTCAATAGGCATCACGATGTGGAGAGCAGCGACATGCAGCAGGCATCACACGGTGGCTCAAAGAACTGGTAAGTCTCGATAAGAGGGTTTGATCATCGACGAGGCCGTTTCTCTTATCAATGTGTGTGCTAGATTACTAAATGGAGGGAGTCAGTGTCTACTGGGGTTTGTAGCTTCAAGGAGACGTCATGCTTGTGCTCACCCGACAGGGGCAATCCTCTCGTCCTAAAGCATGCCATAGACCTGGTAGAGGTATTTGCTAAGCAGCTCATGCAGACAATGTGGAATGGATCGACGCGCATCCACTGTTGGGACCCGGTTCCTCGAGTTTAGGATTGTTTGTCTCGTGACCCACATACCTCTTCGAGGTGATTGGGCCGTTTGTCCGTGTTGGATGTTTAGAATTTAGAGACTCCATGTATACATTATCCGTGATGAGGTGTGTACGTGTATGAAACATGAATAGACATGCTTCATGACAAAGTACAACATGCTTTGCGACTCCGTTGGCACCAGGTTGGTCCATGGGTTATCGGCTTTCTGTTTCCTCTTAGGCATGTCTTAGGCATGTATAGACACCATTGAGAGGAAGACTGAGTGCAGACTCGTGAATGCCGCATTTATTGGCCCGCTGACTGTAACCAGAGAGAAAAAGCTGTCTGGAATGAGATTGTAAGCATCCGGCACAGCTTCGGCGTTCAAGATAGTTTTTCCATGGGGGAGCACAGTAAAACGCTGGTTCGCGTTGCCTCGTTTGGTGGAGACTACAACCATAAAGCATCTTCCATCAGAGCAAGATTTTAATTCAAGCCCCCCCTTTCCTCTAGAGAATAACTTGTCAATCTATGTCGTTGGTGGGAGCCCTATCGCGTGCAGTGCAGAAAACGTGCCACTCTCAAATGGTAACACTGACATTCGCGGGCAAGGCAGCTTACCCTATTTCGGTATTTCTAGACTGACACAGAGTCAACGTGAACGCAATATAGAAGGCGATGATTTCGATGGGTAAACATTTAATCTGCTCTGTTGGTATGTCAGTAGACTCATAAGATCTTCTCCCATGATTGACGCGGCACCTTAATCCAATTCTATTCATCTGGCCGCTCTAAGTTAGTAGGACATGGACGCGGAACGCCACAACTATGGTGGAGCATTTTACCCAAAGAAACAAAGGGCATGCCTGGTTGACATAGTCCCTTATGTTCTAGCAATCGCAGTAGAAGAAAAGATCGACGAGATATTTTCGGTGCCATGTACGCGGCGATCATACCACAATTTGCTGACATCGAAAACTTCAACACCATACTATATTGATCTGAGATGCATTCGAGTAGTTGAAATGTGTAATTTACAGTCCATGCTCTTTTCCATTCATGTCTAGTGGCCCTTGCCCTCTTCCTCTTCGGGCTCTTCTTCGAACCAGTCTTCCTCTACTTCCTCCACCGCACCTGTGGCATCACGACCCTCGACTTCAACTGTCTGATCTTCGTACGCTTTGAGTTCGTCGGCGATATTGGTCTCTTCGGGCGACGTCGGGGTGCGTGGTGCCTTGAACTCATGCACCTGGCCCTTAGCGTCATTTGGGCCCACGGCGCGTGGCTTGTAGTTCTGCAACTCCTTCAGGTAGAGGTCTTGGACGAGATCAGCTGCAGTTGAATGTCAGTAAACAAATATCGAGCGAAGGATCCAACCAAAGGACGTACCTTGCCGGACTGCCGTTGGTCGGATGAAGGTGCGCCGTTGCGCTATCCATTGCCGCCGCACCACTCGAGCAACCGAGGCACGCTACTAGGATTAGCATTCTATCAAGACCGATGATGCGTTAAATACCGTAGAGGGAATTGTCCGGAACATGATGAGAGGTTGATGGAGGAAGACGGAGAGTTGTCGTGAGCAACGGGAAGTGCTTGTTGAAGCTTCGAGGTTCGGTAATGTTCTTCGCGGCCGCTAAGCTGAATCGGGATCGGCTGCTTGGTGCCCGTCCGCGCCGCTGACAGCGCTTGCTGCAAGTCTTCCGGAGGGGCCCGATGTCATAAGAGCCAGGCACCTCTGCCGGTTCTAGCGAACATACAAGATATCCAGTATTTCAAAAACTAAAAGCAAAGCCTCATACTTTTCCTGTATATGGTTTCAAATACTGCTACTATTATCCTGAACCTCCACAGTCGCCAAAATGAGCAATACTGCATTTGAATCAGGGCAGATGTGAGTACCGCTGTACCAGAGTTTGGGATTTCGTCGCAGATACTGATAGTCCCTTAAGCAGCACCCCGATTGGAACGCCCATCAATCTAATCCTCATCTCCCTTGTGGTGATTCTCGCATATCTGCGTCTACGTCCCGCCGTACCTCCACTGCTACCGCGGGTGCCGGAGCCTATTTTGTACAAAACCTACAATCCCCAGGAACTACTCCCGTTCAACGGCGAACAGGGTCAGCCAATCTACTTCGGCGTGCGGGGTAAAGTGTTCGATGTGTCGTCTGGACGCAATTTCTACGGTCCGGGAGGCCCGTACGAGAACTTTGCCGGCCGCGATGCCTCGCGCGGCTTGGCCTGCGGGAGCTTCGATGAAGAGATGCTGACGAAGGACTTGGAGGGCCCGTTAGACGAACTGAAGGATTTAGGCGATGAAGAGATGGAGGCGTTACGCGGTTGGGAGGAGCGTTTCCTCGAGAAGTATCTTGTCATCGGTCGATTGGTCTCTAAAGACGAGAAGGCTAAGATGAAGATCGTGGAGGATGAAGACACTGCTGGATCAGACTGAAGGATGTTATAGAGGAAAAGCTCATCGACATCTTAAGTTTTACTGCTAGACCTGTCCACTTTGGGGACGTATATTTTCTTCAAGCGTTTCATGCCCTTGGTATACGGACTCACCATCCATATCAAGAACTCCATCCTCAACGAATCAACAAAAGAGTCGAGAGTTTCAAGTCCATACGTACATTTTGGTGTCTTTAGTTTTTGAGGACTTTGCGACGACCGTTAATGTGCCTACACGTTATCATCTTCCTACTATCTTCTCGCCAAAAGTCTTCCCTGATACGGCCAAAAGGAGCGCGGTATGGAAGAATGATGCAATTGACATTCGCTCATTGATATTGAGACTCATACCACAACAACATGTCTGACTTTCGTTCGAAGAGGCACGTAATGTCATATAACGAGTCATTGGAGGCAATGAAAGCACTGCGTAGCCTGCGTGATCTCATCGTATCTCAAGGTCCGACTCCGGAGTCGCTGCGAGGCTCGAAAATAGTAGGACGGAAGCCATTGGGTGCTATGACAATGGGGCCCTCCGATGCAAGTGATTGAGGTCATTGGCATTAATTTCCTCTGCACGAAGATGCGGATACAATCAGTTCTTGAACGCAAGGGATCGTACAACTGAGACAAAAACTTCGGACTATCTTCCCAACCTGTGAGAACAGGTAATCGGAAATGATATGCTTAAGGAATCGGAGAACCCGTTATGAACCTTCTGACATATCGTTCTTTGCCACTTATAGCGCGCCGATCCTTTCGACATGCTCAACCGACTCCCATCGGCTTCACCGTCCAATGTGACCCCATGACATCGTGACGCGTTTAAAGATGCCGAAGTGGTCCTCGGGTTGTTCACACGATCCATCTTAATCTCCTGCACACCATCGAGGGTTGGCATGCGTGTACCATGGTAGTATCTATTTCCGTCATTGCTGTGAACCTCGATTCCCAAAGACGAAAGTCCTGCCGCGTCTCTGCACATGACGACCAACAGCATTGGGGAAGCTAATGTAGCACTGGTGGGTGGCAAGTTGGAGAATACGGCCGCCCGCCCAATCGGCTCCCCGCCGGGAACCTCAAACTACCCCGCGATAGCAGCCCCTTCTGCCCGCTATCGTAACGGCTCCGCGCGTCCCTCGGCACTGGCCGAGCTCCCCGGGGGGGGGGTGCCCGGACATTGTGCAGGAGCCTCCTCCCAGGTAGCAACGGCAACATTCGGTCGAGGTCGTCATGCTCTTCGTCATCGAGTTCGTGGTTCAATCGGGGCGAGCAGGAGATCAGTCTCAATTGATCATATTGAAATGATGCGGAAGCGCGCCGCGGCGCTGAGAATTGGCTTGGTTCGAGGCGCGGGGGGTTGGAAGCGTTATGGGCCTTCCTTGCCGAACCCACTGGGGCAGACGGTACTTAGCGCAGATTACCGTCAAGGTACTACATAGTACTAGTACTGTTCTCGGAGTGCCTCAGGGACGCGCGAATTGCCCCGTCGAACAGGTACGATGGGTAGGCGGCGTGTAGCATGTTAGGAGCCCCAACGGACGTGTACACCTTCCCCCCCCTCCATCCCCGTTGTTCCTGCTAACTTGGGGGGCAGGCGGGGACCGGGACGGCCGCGCTCGGGGCAATCCGCGCAAAGGGCAGGTTGGAGTGTTGGAGCCGACCACCATCGCTATCACCATCACTCCCTCCACCCTCCTCAGGGTTGGGGGCGCGGAGATGGGCGAGATGGGAAAGGGAGGTCCCCGCTACCAGTTTCAGATCGAGGCCGCTGCGGGCGGGAGGCACCCGTCCGCCCGCCACCAATTTCATCATCGTGTGTGCGATGTTTTGTCGGTTGCAGTTGTTGGCGGGAGCAGTTGCTCATGATATATAATTGTCATGCTGCGCCTTCACATAGCGATAGAAAAGTCACTTACAAAACGCTGCTGGTCCGCATTTTCACTCCTTTACTATTGAAAGTTTACATCACTAAATCTATATCACATCTGGTATTCGCACCACTAAGCCCACATCACATCTGGTGATTCATTTGAAGCGTTCTACCTGACTAAATCCAATCATCTGAGCAAGCGTCAAAGCTCTGAATTCCTCACCTCGAATACATCCTCTCCATCGTCAAAACCTTCTATGAGCCTGGGTTTCCACCCTGCTTCTTCCAGTGTCCAAACCCTCTTACGAGCAACAAAGCGTGTCGCAGCAATGGAGGCCGCCAACAAGCGTTCAGGAGAGCAATCGATGCTCGAGTCACCGCTAGCTATACCAGTTGTGGTACAATTAGCACCAAGCCTTTACATTATGCAAACCTGGCACGAGGATACCGGGGATGATTTTCTGTCTCCATGCGAATTTCAACGCTCCGAAGCGTTGAGTTGGTAGCTGTCGGCCTATATGAGGCTTCGCGAGGATGATTTAATTTTATAATCTGTAAATATTAATTAAGAAATTCTCCAGTCTGCTTCGCATGTCATATTGTGGTAATTCGTGATCGATGATCGATCCGAGTCAGATGCTTGCACGAAAGATCTCTTATCGCACGCTGTGAAATGAGAGAACGGAGTGCCTTGTGGTAGGTCAACGATAACATGAACATACATGTAGTCTCAGAGAGCGATGCGGGCTTTGCCGCCTCGGGCCGGATTAATGCGTCTGCCGATGCCGATGCGCGTATCCGTTCTCCGCGCAGACTCGACACCCCCTAAACGTCGTGCGGCGGGAAAGAGGCACTTCGGCGTCGTCAGCATACCACAGCCCTCATCTGAACCAAACATCCTCACTTCATACGATCTTGTACCATTGCCCGAGGCATCTATAACACCCATACGTGACCGCAGAAGGTCTCGAGAGGTGGTTGTAGGCCTTGCTCTATCGAACGGAGGATATGCGGTAGCCACTACTCCCTCCACGTTGCCATTACGGCTCTTGAGGGCAGTTGGCCCTTTCAACACACAGAATGCAGGGCGACGATCCTCCAATACCTACCTACGACGAAGCCATCACGGGTCATGCCGCCTCCTCCTCCGCCTCCTTCCTTGGTCCCTCAGAGGTCAGTAACGATGCGGAGCGGCAAGGACTCCTCGCTGGAGAAGACGGCGGGACCCGGTCGATGCGAGGATATCAACCCCCGACCGTGGAGTCAGCGAGGTCGAGCATGGACTTCTTGGGCAACGACGTTCGATCTCCGCGCAATTCCGATGAAGGCTTAAGGAGGGAAATGGAAGAGATGGAAGTGCTGGATCCGCCACAGCAATCACAAATGAGCCTCCTCATCTCGAAACGAATCTCCAGCCTCACCAACGGCCTTTCCTCCCTCAACCTTCCCTTCCGCGAATACTTCTCCTCTTTTCGATTCAGCAACATCCGAATACCCCCTCTTCCCGAGGAGTTTAAGCCGAGTTGGATCTTAGTCGTACGCGTCGTTGGGCTACTACTGGTTTTCGCAATCGGCTATCTCTTATTCTTTTCTAATGTATTACACTTTGGCTCGAGAGGTGGATTTTCCGTGGGCATTGATACAGTATCTCGGCATCTGTATATGCATCTGAATGGCACCAACATTCGCGAGAATCTCAAGCATGCCACAAAATTCGATCACATGGCCGGTACGGAAGGCAGCTACTACCTTGCGAAGTGGTTTGAGAACGAACTAAACGTTGCCGGCTGGGATTCAGTCCGACTGGATCAGTACGATGTCTACTTGAACTATCCCAAGAAGCAAGGTCGATCCGTTGGCATCGTTGATCCACCGAAACTTGCTTTCACTGCGAAGTTGGAGGAAGAGGCAGTTTACACCGACCAGCCACGGGAGCAAACACCAGTGTTTCATGCATATTCAAAATCTGGAAATGTAACTGGACATCTCGTTTACGCCAATTTCGGCTCAAGAGAAGATTTTCGATGGCTGGAGCGGTTAGGGGTTAAAGTCAAAGGTGCGATCGTGCTGATGCGTTACTATGGACCTGTTTCAGACCCTGCCATGAAGGTCAAGGCGGCTGAAGAAGCCGGTGCATCAGGATGTATCATCTACTCAGACCCTCAACAGGATGGCTTCGTGAATGGAAAGGAGTTTCCTCAAGGCCCCGAGCGACCAAAAGACAGCGTTCAGCGCGGATCAGTAGGAATGTCGTCTTTCATTGTCGGTGATCCGCTGAGCCCAGGATTCGCTTCTACTCATGATCAAAAGAAACGCACCCCATTAGAGAATAATCCGGCTTTGCCTAAAATCCCGAGCATTCCTGTGGCCTGGCGAGATGCCCAACCGCTTCTGGCAGCTCTTAAAGACCAAGGCAAGAAACTGACCGACAAGGGGTGGATCGGCGGCGTGCCTGATGTGGAGTGGTGGACAGGCTCTGACAAGTCCCCCACAGTTCACCTGCAGAACGAGCTTGAAGATGTTGAGCGACAGCCGATTTTCAATGTCCTGGGTCAAATCACTGGACGTGAGACGAAGGAGCAAGCTGTGATTGTAGGCAGTCACTATGATGCGTGGTGCTTCGGTGCCACCGACCCCGGCAGCGGTAGTGCTGTGATGGTCGAACTCATTCGGAAGCTCGGTGACCTCCGACAACTCGGGTGGCAGCCGCGGCGAACGATCATCTTCGCCTTGTGGGATGGCAAGGAATACAACATGCTCGGCAGTACGGAGTATGTCGAGTCGCAAATGGAAGCCCTACGACATTCTGGTATTGCATACATCAATATTGACGCGGCTGTTGCTGGCGACGATTTCCGAGCGTCTGGTTCACCGATTATGGAACGTGCACTGCTCGGCGCTTTGAGCCGTGTCGTGGATCCCCGAACCGGCGCGACGCTTCGGGCTGGATGGGATGAGAAGGCCAAAGCGATCCAGCCACTTGCGGGCGACGGCGACTACGTGGCTTTCCAGGAGATCGCCGGCGTGTCCTCGTTGGACATTGGTTTCACGGGCAAGAACCATGTGCGGTACTCGTGCTACGATTCATTCCGATATATGGACCAGTTCGGCGACCCTGGCTTCGAGTACCACCGTACGATGGCCATGATGGTTGGTCTTCTAGCCGTCGAGTTGGCTGACGTGGAGTTGATCCCGATGGATCTTGAAGCCTATGCACGAGCTCTCACGACATACATCGACCGGCTCAGCGATGACTCCAAAGCCGCGCTGCAGAAACCACTGGACCTCAGCGCGCTGCGCGCCGCACAGAGCACGCTCGAACAGCGCGCGACGGCGATGCGGCGCTTCGCGGACGAATGGTACCAGACCTTCGATGCGATGGGCGGCTTGGAGAGCGTGCCCATGATGCAGGATCGCATGAAGTACAACAACGCGATGGTTGAGTTCGAGGCGAACCTCGTGGATCCCGCGCACGGCGTACGTATCCCGTCTTCCCGACCATTGAACCTCTATACTAACGTGCCTGATCGTTCCAGCTCGCCAACCGCACGCAATTCCACCACGTCCTCTTCGCGCCCTCGCCCCTCGACCGCACCGCCGCTGCCGTGTTTCCCGGCGTCCGGGACGCGCTCTTGGTCCGCGACACAGCAGCCGCTCAGGCCGAGGCGGATCGCGCTGCGAAGCTGATCCTCCACGCGGCAGAGGCGTTGCCGGTGTGAGGCGAGGTCCGGAAAGGGATCGAGTGGGAGTGTATTTAGATGCATCAAATAATGGGCGTTTTCTTCTTTCCTAGTTCTTCTGTGGCATGGGCATAGTAGGGAAGGCGCGACACGGAACGGAAAGGGAAGGAAAGGGAAGGGAATACGTAGGCAGCTTTGTTACCACAGGAACGATGTGAGAGCGTGAGATGAAAGGGGTGCAAAAGCGAGCGAGGAGTTGGATAGACACACGAGCACTGCCACCGTGTCGATTGTACTTCCGAAGAACAGCAAGGATACAAACTTTTTCCCCTATCAAGCACAGATCTATCGTGCCGATTCATTCGCTGTATTTCATTCGCGGTCGTATTAGCCGGATACCCTTCTATGTCGCACTACGGTGCAGTCTCTACAATCTCACATTCAGGGCATAAGTCAATGTATTTTTCATGCTTAGGTCAAATTATCTCATTCGAGGAATCTTTTCGCTCTCTCAAAGCGATCGATGGCGCTTCACTAGGTTCGCTTCAGTTCGTTACGGTAATAAAAGGACAACCCCATCCAACCAAAGCCGTCGACACCTTCGGTCTTCAAGGTGACTTTGCTTGCAAGTGGTGGATGGGTTTTTAGGTATGAAAAAGTTCAGCAAAAAGCTTTTCTCCCCCGTATTGCCGGCCGCCCAGATGCCAAGATGCCCGTTTCCCAACCTTTTCCATGCCCATGCTTTTGTTTGCCATGATTTGCCTTTTGGCGGTAGATGTCCCATTTCTAAACCTGAGCCTCGGTATGTAGTAGGTCTCACATCAAAAACGATCCGAATATGGATGGTCCCAGTAGGAATCTCCCTCGTGAACCCAATCTCTTCGGGAAAAACCAATCTTAGGCGAAGGAAAGTCGATGCACTTAGGCAAAGATTTGTAGCAGCCGAAGCAGATCCGACAGGATGCAATAAAGTTTGAAGCAGAAAAAGGTGTAGAAGCGGTCTATTGGGGAATGCCGAATCAAGAAAAGTAGTCGTCTCGAATGAAAGTGCCGCGGAAGTCCGGGGTATTTGTGTCGTAATATGGGCCCAATCCCATGCTCATGTCCCAACGCCGAATGCTCAATGAAGTTTTTTGCAAATTTTGCCGAGATTCTGTCAAACTCTCGAGCGCCGAAGAGCGCGTGCTGAAATAGACGGATGATCTGGTAGCGCTAGAACCGCCACCCGTTCATCCGGACGAAATGAATGTGAAACACAGATATGCATACAAGAGCTTTTTACCCAATGACGGGCTGCAAGCCGAGAGGGCCGTTGTACGCATCGTGGCGAGGTGCACACTGACCGCAAGTACAGCCAGGGCCGTGATGTCCCCAGGCAGGCACAAAATGGTGACCGTAGCCTGATGCGTAGTAGGGAGACGGGGCGCTGGTGCGGAGGGTGGAGAACGGTGGGAGAGGAGCTGGTCCCCATGTGGCCGATGGATGAGAATAGACGCTGCTGGGTTTGAAGAACCAATCGGGAGTTGTCGGTCCGCTCGGATTGGCGGACGGCGGCGACAAAGCACGACTGCCAGGCCAAGGTTGCCAGAGCGATGAAGCATCCTTCACGGTGGGATAAGGTGTTTCGAAGGAAGGTGTGTAAACGGGGGTTGGTGGTGTGTACTTGTGCGGCTGGTAGGGCATGCGAAGTGACGCATCGACGGGCGTCAACTTCAGTGCCTCGAGAGAGATCTCTACCTTCTTGGCTTTGTACGATTCCCAGCGCTTGATCCACCCAAACAGTCCTTGCGGGTCGGTGATATCGATGTGCAGATCCCAGTGAATATCGGCAAGCCATTCGATTTCCTGTTTGTTGAGATCGGTTACAGGAATGTGGCTCACCTCAGCCCACGATCGGTTCTGGAAGGTATTGTCGTCCAGAAACTTGGAGGCCAGCATGAATGCTACGGTCAACAGGTGATACAGCTGACCAGACATCGCCGAGTGGGCGCCGCGCTCGGATAGGATGGCCATGCGAGTGGCGAGATAGTGCATAGCACACATGATGGTCGAACTAGGCAGACGAGTCGAAGTAAGGATCTGCGACACGTAGTTGCGGAAGGATGTTGAGACGGTCGAACTAGGTTGCACGCTTCGAGATATGTCAATATCTGCAAGGCGAAGAGGGGATGCGAGGAGGGCATACATTCCCTTAGCCATCTCGGCCACGAAATCGATCATCTGCTCCATCTCGTAATCGAGATGGGTCGCAACACCTCCCGACACTTTCTCCTCCTTTGGAGCGACTGGAGCCGGAGCTGTTGGCTTAGGATTCGAGCGACGGTGCGCATCAGGGATGTGGATTGGGGGAAGAACTGGGACACCAGACGGAGCCGGTGCCGAGTCCTGCGGTCGACGGGCCAAGGGGCCATATGGGTAGAACGCTGGCTTCTCGGAGTATGTAGCACTCGGCGGACCGTACTTCTTGCGCAGCTCGACCATCTTGCGGACCTCGCTGCCCTCGAAGATGTCGTAGCTGTATCCATATCCTCCGACATCGTAGAGATATCCATCCTGCACCGGTGGAAGATTGGGAGCACCAAGCGGATAGTGGATGAAGTCCGGCGGTGTTGGCGGTAGATGCCGCTGCATCGACGGTAAATAGAAGGCGGGCATCGTGAAGGCGGGTCCTGATGAAGGTTGAGAACCCGTAAGGTTAAGACTGTGTCAGGTGTCAGCTTGTATCGACTGAATTTGGACGGCATCAGTTCACTTACCACTTGCTTTTACCTCTGCGTGGAGAAACAGCGAACGAGACTCCACACAAAGGGGGGTTGAGTCACTTCGCAGTACTCAGAGCAGATCCATGAAACGTATCAGGACAAGTTGCAGTATCGGATGTGCCCAAGGTTGTGCTGTAAATTAAACGACAGAGGCTTTGTGGAGGTTCGTGATGCAGAATGCAAGAAATAGGTGAAAAGACGGAAAGAGGATGGAGATTAAATTTGCAGAGCGAGGGCGAGAAGGAGCTCAAACTCTCGCAAAATTTTGGCCCGCTTCGTTGAATGTGAATGTTCGTTGTCGTTAAAGTGGGTGTGTGACTCTGAGCGGTTCTGGATGCAGGAGGCGTGCGGGTCTTGAACGAAGCAAGGACGACTTAGTGAAAAGCTCGCTTGCTGGTGGGACTTGTTGCAGAACTCCGAGTCGTGGTACGACTCCTAGCACCGTGCTTTTGTAGAAAATGGGAACGTCCCACAGGTTTATTGCTCCATTGAGGTCGTGATTTCAGGTCACACGGGGGACACGAAATTTTCTCGATCCAGCTGCGCAACGGTGCTGGAGGTGGTCGTGTCCAGCTCAGGCACGCCAAAATGGGTCGGCGGGTCTGGCTCGATTCACAATCGGGATTGGCTTCGTTTTTCCGCACGTCGGCGTTGCGATCAAGCGGCTGTAGAGGAGGCTTCGAGCGCGTGCTCCTGTATCAACAGTGTAAGGTGACGGAGGCTGGCCCACGTACACCCTGCGGCGGCTTGGGACCACTCTGTGAACGAGTTAACGACCACAAAGAGTCACGGCAGCGTGATTTTGAGGAGGATGAGAGGAGTCGAGGGTGAGAGGGGAGATGGGAGGTGAAGAGGGAAGGAGGAGGAGGATGAGGGAAGCGTTGGAGGAAAATATCGGCAATATCAGCGGGGAGGCGAGGATGCGTGCATGGCGGGCGAGCAGGCAGGCAGTCAAGCCGGGTTTGGGGGGGGAGGTGTGGAATTCGAGCAGCAGCAGCAGCAGCACCGCCGATGGTTGGTGGTGGGTGTGGGTGTGGGTGGAAGGAGGACCCGAAAGAGGGAGGACCAGCAGGGAAAACCAGCTGGAGCCGAAAGGAGGAGGAGGAGCAGCAGCCGCAGCCAAACGGGCCACGCGCCAGCAAGGCAGGCAGCATCAACACTTCCACCCCAGTTTTACGCACACACACACGGGCGTGCCACCCCCTGCTATCACCGCACGGCTGCTAAACACATCACAGTCAGTCCACAACCCCCCCTTCTTCGCCTCTCACAATTCAACCAGATTGGATGGGGTAGCGCTTGGGGGAGGAGGAAGGAAGCGGGGAGGTCGGAGGGTGCCGCACCAGCCGGGCAGAGACGGGAAGTCGCGGGGGTCACGGGTGGGTGGGACGGGGGG
>JANIPN010036243.1:0-22352 GCA_027478595.1 Erythroxylum anguifugum
CTTTCGCAATTTTGGCAGCTGCCGATTTGACGGCGCGCGTCGTATATAGTAGCCTCCCACCACCTCCTTAGTTCATCCGCCAAATTATCGCGGGCCAGACACGTCTACAACAATCAATCATTAGACCGCGAGTCGCGCCGAGAATCTGGTGGCGTGGGGCCGTGGTAGAGTATATTATTATTTAGCATCCACAAGTTAACTCTCGGCTGCTGCGGCTATACTCGTACATACAAGGATATATCTAGATCGTGCCGGGAGACTGAGGTATCCACATATGCAGGTACGAAAGCAAAAAAAAAAAATAACGCCCTAGGTGCCAATGTGCAGCCCCTGGGGCCTGTGGGAGGTTAGTAGTAGCCTTGTTGTATATTATTAGTGGCGTTAAGGGGGTCCAGGGCATTGGACGAATAGTGGGCTGCTCCAGGGGCTCTGGCACTCTCTGGCAGCGGCGGGCACCGGGCGTGTGGGTGCTTTAGCCGGCGCTAGAAGGGGGAGAATCGCGCACTCTCCCCCCCCCGGCACCCAACCATCCAACCCCCCTGAAAGCCCAGGATTGGCCAATAACGCGCCATCTTCAAGCTTTTCTTGCGAATCGCCTTGGTCTTTCCTCTCGCGACTGGCCGGTTGTCTGTCCCCCTTCTTGTTATCGACTTTACTATGTACGATCCCTGATCTCTCTCTCTCTTCTTCTTACTCCAACACCCATTGACTGAGTTGCGAGAGTTTTGTGCGTGCGTACGAACGTTCCTTACTGTTGCTTTTCTATCTCTGTCTTTCTTTACATTCTCTCGTTTAACTTTCTTTTTTGACTTTCTCGCTCGCTCGCTCGGATCAACCCTTGATACCATTGGAACTCGAGCCCAGCGCTCCTTACGTCGGCGGCTGAATCTGCGATTGAAGACTCGTAGAAAAAGCGTTCAAGGAGAGCCTTTGCAAAAGCTTACGACCGCTCCTTCGTATTGCAGAATCCAGCGCCTAGCTTTCCTAGATGCTTGTGAGAGATTCCGGTCTTGCTTGGTGGGTTATTGATTGGTAGCACCGGCGCGTCTGAGCTTTCGAAAGACACGCAACCTGCGCGTTCCAAAAGTCGAGGCCGGCGCTGGTAGGGCGATTTGAGGCGTCATCGCTCTTCTCGCCTTTGCGGACTCTCGCCCACTTGAATTCAAATTTTGTCCTACTAGATACACACAACTGCGATTCCCACACGCAGCATTCGCCATGACTGCCGTTCCCCGAGATCCCGCGTTCTGGAAGCGCTTCAGCATGGCCGCCCGCATGGATATGGAGAAGCAGGCGTCAAAGGAGACCGGAGCTGAGTCGTGCGTTTCCACAAACACTTTTTTTCGTGCGCCGGTAGTTGAAGCATTTTTGGCATCGGCGGAGCTTTCGGAATGATGTTACCTGGGCTCTACTAACCGATTTCGTAGGAACTCGTGGCTTGAACAACAGATGAGAAAACGAAGCCGGAACCGATGCTGCCTAGCGCTCTCGTCGTTTGCTCTCATCGGCGGCGTTTCCCTTATTATTCTATTAATCGTGTGGCTACAAAGTCATGGGTGGTATCTACATGGAGAACCGTTTTCGATCCCTTGATTGATTGATTGGTTGATTCACGGAGCTTGGAAGCTAGGAAAGAAGGTTAACGACTGGGAAGAATCATGAGTTTCATTCTTGAAATCGTTCTGCTGGCCAAGACTACTGGAGGTGTTATCGGGACGGGGCATAGATCGGGTTGATAGAGGTTAGAACGGTGTTCATGGGCAATATGTCTTGTTAAATGGGTTGGCGCGAGGGGAACCAATATCTGGGTTCTAGCTCGAGTCTTAAGGGTCTGAAATGATACGTGTTCTAGCATTGAAGCTACATACCGTAATGGACACGATAAAGCTTAATTTCTTTAAAGGTTGCCATTCAATGCGAGACTGGCTGATGATTCCGCTATATTGTACATACCGCCGGCCGTTTTCATTACCTTGTTAGATAGATGCTACAACACTCAAAACAAAAGCCATTACTACCGCACCACCCGGCATCTTGAGGTCAGCTCCATTGTTAGCGGTCGTGTCTATGGCATCTGTGTGGTTTTGCGTGCTCGGGGTGTCTCCGGGCTCATTGGTAGGTATTATATTCCGGCTTCCCCAAGTATCACTCCCTGACCAAGATTCCCAGGCTTGAAAGCTCGTGTCAAACCCAGGGTCCTCTGTCATAGATCGGTTGTCGCTACCCCTTTGATTGGTGCTCCCTAGGACGCAAGCATCATAGTCTCCATCAAGGATCCTGGCGGCCGTTCTCCACAGTACCGTGCTATCCCGCACCATATCCATAGTGTAAAACAATCTGCAATTCGAGGGCTCGTAATGAAAGGTATATGGGATCTCGCTGTCTGGTCTGATAGCGTCGGCAGAACTCAACGTCGCCCCGGGGCTAGTTCGGTAGTGTAAGTCTATCAACGGATCAGGAAGAATTTCCAAGAATTCTGTCCTAGAACGACCGAGTGATTCAAAAAGTGGATCTAGCATCTCAGGAGAGCCGGTCTCGTCCGATGAAAACAGGTAGCTATACAATCCTTGGTTTATAGTGTCCCATTCTAGTAAGTGGCCACGACTACCAACCATAGACTGACTGGGCCCATATGTCGGGAGTCCACCGACAGTGACAATCTTAACACCCATTATATCTTTCATTAGACCCGCCATAGTAACACATGTGGACCCCTAATTGATACCATGTCAGTTTGAGAATACAGAAAAGGAATACTTTGCCCAAGTGGAACCTACGCAGTTGCCATCCGTGAGGATTACGATGTCTTCCGGCCTCCAATGGGCGGTATCATTCGGAACGTTAGCGTCACTAGTATTATTTGCAAAATTGAACACAACATCAAAGGCTCCACTGAGATTTGTTTCCATGTTCTCAAAGTCAAACTGTGCAAGATTTGTGACTTGCGTTCCTGTGGTCGTATTTACCGGTCCGAAGTAGTCTTCCCACTGGCGGTGCCGTCAGTTTTGAATTTACATATAGAGCTACAAGACTCACCGAGGAAAACGGATCCCCATTCTCATCAAGGGTCAAACCAGCGCTTAAGCCTTCAGCCGCGGTCGCGTAGTAATCGACGACCGTGTCCCGCAATATGGGAGGAACGATTCCTTCTTCATCCATGATGATTGCTGACAAGACCGATCCGATGACATCGACCTCGGGTATCGCTGGAGCTCTAAAGAACCGTTCTACACTAGCTTCAGGAAAAAATCTTCTAAACGTATCGAACCCCAAAAAATGCAATCCTCCGCCGTTTCCAGTGACGTCGATTACAATTTGTCTCATTTCAGCGTCTCTTGCCTGTGATATGAAATTGGAAACGACGCCGCCAAATCCCTGAGCGTCGGTCACCGAAAAGCTTGGAATCACCAGAACCCCTATTGAAGTATCCTCTAGGGTATAACCAAATACGGTGCCTCCTACAGACTGTACATCGATAATAGGGTCGTCGGGGTAGTTTGGCGGGAGATCTATACTTTGGACTCCTGCATCTTGAATACTGGGAGTTGTACTGGTATCTCCCGGCTGGCGAATTACTGTTTCGTTATAGAGAGCCATACCAGTCGTCAACTCCTCCTGTAATAGATTCCGAGCCGTGCGCGCTATAAAACGCCATTCAAAATTGGTGCCATTTTGGAAGGAACCGCTCAAGCTCTGTCCTCTGTAAAACGCACTGCTTTGAAATTCTGAAGGTCTACCATCGAGGCTATATGCAGAGTTATGCATGATAAGGTTCCAAGTAGCATGGGACTCTCCAGCTCTATGCAACGAGTGATTCAAGGCGAACTGAGCAAGATAATCGACGGCAGGTTGATTTTCTATCACTGATATTGGAGACGGCTCCCATGACGGTTCATTAGCGCTGTTCATAACATCTTCCCATACATAAACTTGTGGAAGTTCTTGTCCATCGCTGGATGTTGTTGCCAAACTATAAGGTATATTCCAACGGAAAGTAGTCAACAGTCCTAGATTGAAACCAAAATGTGTGTCGCCGACCTCTCTTTGTAGTTTGGCCAGCTCGATATGGAAGCTGTATTGCGAGGTGAATTCTCCATCGTCAATCCGGCGTTCGAGATCGTCGAATCTACCCATAATATCGACTGCAGGCTGCTGGTATGACTCGGGCGGGTCTGCCAGCCATTCTAGCGTACTGTGAAATCGTAGCCATTGTCGGGCATAGTCGATGAACTGCTGCCCATGCTCCGGTATGAAAGGAACTGAAAGCAAGCAGTTATATGCAAGTAAAGGATCTAGTGGCACATCTCTTGGAGAAGTAAGCTCTAGAGATCCATCAGCCTAAAATTCAATGTCAGTTGGATACGGGATAATTCACCATTGTCTGTATTCTCTAGAACAGCCGCTTGCTCTTGGGCCACTACGTAACACCACGACTCCTCTCCAGTAGACTGCGAATCTATAACCTGGTTATCAGAGCAATCGGTTGTTTGCCCTCCAGGGTTGAGGTCTCCAACATAGTTTCCAGTAGAGCAATCTCTTTCAACAGGTTTTGTTGCGGCAACAGGTAAAGTCGAAAGAGAGACAAGTATGAAAGTGCCCAAGATGCTAAAGACGGAGTTCATCTTGAATCAAAGAATGGAACTCTCGTGGGACAAGCTAAATGCGAACAAAATGGAAATCAGGCAAAATATTAAATGCTTAGGGGAACAATATGAGGAACGAAGCCGGCAAGCAAATGAAATAAGTAAATAGATGTGATTAAATAAGTAACTTATGAATACCCCTTTACATATACTGGTATAAGTAGAATTGGTATTGCGGTAAGCTGGAGACTATCTGTGGGATCTCAGGCGCAGCATCCTTCGGAGTTTGAAACCTTTAATTTAACTCAGCGTCCTTTTCCTCAAAATCAGGAAGATGGATCATCTGAGCCCAGCACCAGCCACGATACAATATACTCGTTTTTGAAGAGCCTGACTTAGGTGGTTACCTTGGGTAATACTTGTGTCTATCGCTAGCCGTGCGACTGTGGCATGATGCTTGCATTACCTATGAAAGGTAGGGGGACGCGTACAAGAGTTCCCTTCAGACACCTCATAGGTAACAGGTATTTGATGAGCCTCCGCCACTTCTGTAAAATAGCTTCACGCATAATATTTACTTCCAAAAATATACACAAGATCAAACGGAAGTCAGGAAATATTATCATGTAGGATTAAGTCGGACGAGGCAGAATGAGCTGGCAGAGAACTTGATCCCAGTACAGAAGTGAGAAAGTGGGCTGTAAGGCGATTGTGCCGTCAATCCTGGGAGTCCTGCGGATCCTTAGGATCGTTGCACTGCCGTGTGTAAATCCAAGCGTGTCCCATTGTTGATCTGACCACCAAGAAGCCGCCAAGCGCGCGCCTCTCTACCGAGCCGAGCCTCACCGAGTAGCCAGGCGGCTGTGGACTGTCATACGTGCCAAGGCCATGCCTAGCATCCACGCCGCAGGAAGCCTCCTTTAGCTCTCATCTAAGGTAGGTGAGGTAAGAGTGGCTCTTAGTCTACTATATACCTACTATGTAAGTTGTTTAAATGCTTACTTGGTTCCTGCCGCAACATGGCTTGGACAATAAATGAGGCTCCACTAATGCCTAACCTTCACGAACTAAACATGTGTGAAATGTACTGATGTCTTATATGTATATTGAATGTCAAACTACTTCGTTATAGAAGTAGGCTTTCTGAGACGCTATGCAATGCTATGTACAAGCCTCGAACTCCTATTTACAACATTCCGACCTTGGGCTCACTACCCTTAACAGCCTTGTTTCAATGCCAATCACCACAACCACGTTTACACGCCTCAGTATCCAAAGTCAATATCATCCGGACAAGCTTGCTTGGGTGATTCGAATCCATCCATCAAAGCCGCGTGGATAAAGTCTTTGGTGGTTTGCGGGTCATTTTTGCAAATGGGCCCGCACCAAACTGGGCGGGAATCATGACCGTACGGTTGAAGAATATATTCCTTCCCTGGGAAGTTCTGATTCACCATTTCTCCTACATCGCACACTGGAATGGTGAAAGTGCCTTCGAAGCTCGGGCCGGCTTGTCTTGGATCGGCCCAGCCTTCAGAGAGTGCAGACATGGTTCGTTCCCAAGTGGTGTTGGCGTTGTAGTTGTAGCCCGCAACGTTATAAGAGTCGAACGAACTCGAGATAACATCTTGAACCGAAATGCCGGGGAACATTCCTTTGCCAAGCTGATCAGCGCCAGGAGGAGGGTTCACCCAGCCCCATTGCCTCTTGGTCAGCGAGATTACATCATTCGCTTGCCAGAAATATAAATACCACGCCTTCCCATCCGGGGAGCACCAAGAGTTGTCCTGAGGGCCGGATCCAATGCCTTGATTATCACCGCAAGCGCCGCCGCCCAGGATGAAGATCTTGTTCTTTCTCCAAAGTTGGTTCACAGCCATACCCTGAATCATTGCTCCCATCGTGTTGATTGCCCCGACTTTGTCGACCGAGGAATCAATAAAGAAACCCCCTTGGAGATAGTCCTGGATGTCCATATCGCCTGGTTGAACAACGTTGCCTTGCATAAGTTCGTTGTTGTTCGTAATAAGTGTAGCCATGGTGTTCTTGACCAAGTTACCGATTGCAGCGCCCACATCGGCAGCATGAGCAAAGTTGCTGTCCTGGCCTCCACTGTTATATGATGAGTAAATGAACAGCTGCCGAAAAGGAAAGGCTCAGACTCACGCAGCAGGAATACCCAGGTTTGCGGCTCCGGCTGCACCACCTGCTACCGCGCTTATAACACCAGCAGCGATGGGAGCAGCTCCCGGACCAGTTACGAATGTAGCGCCGATAGCTACAATGGTAGCAAGAGCATTGATGACTTCTTTCAAAGCAAGAATACCGTTTTGGTTCGCATCGTCATCTGCATCGTGGCCATCCTTCTTCTTGTAAAAGGTTCTGGTCCAGTCATCCGTAGCAAGCGCACCAAGAAGGCCGGTAACCTCGAATGATTCGCTCATGCCAGCGAAATATGAATGAAGACCGTCGATAGCCTTGTACACATAGTAGGCTGCCTCTGTTTGATTGCCGTGGCCGTTCATTCTCGGATTTGCGCAAACATTATCCGTGTTACAACTGTTGCCACCATCGTCCTTGCAGGAAAAGTCGGGGTTACCCGCTGCCCACTCGCCATATGCCGAAGCGAGGCCGTGGGTGTGGTTCCTGATGGACTCTTGGTTATTAGCGATCCAGTCTGCTAGAAACTGGTCGGTGTTGGCTCGAGCCCAGTCATCTGCATCAGTCAGCCCCGAAGAGTCATGGAGGGATAGAGACACGAAGATACATACCGACTGTTGGATTGAAGAAGTTGCCAACAAGTCCGCAGTTCTCTCGCTCCTTGAGCATATGAGGAGCAGAGAGCCCATGGCTCTCAGATACGTAGTCAATCGGATGAAAAGGTTGAGGAATAGGTTTAGGGGCGGCTTGGACAGCAGCCAGGAACAATGTGAAAGCTTTGAGGGACATGATGGATGGTTGACCAGTATAATGGTCTTAGCCTTGACTTCAGCAGGTGCACTTGAATAAAACGAAAGACACTCTTAGCCGCAAGGAAGTAAGAAAGCAAATGAATGAACCTCCCGGGCTATAAAAGAACGGAAATGTATGATATGCTATGGAAAAGAGAAAATTGATGATGAAAAGAAAACAGCAGATCAAACAACGTCCATACACATCTTATATGATCAATTAGAGAGGTGTCTCAGTCGTCTCGTCTACAGCCAGCGTTACAAAATATCGTCTATTTCGGTCTTCATCGGAAAGATCAACGGTCAATTCCACGGTCTAGTCATTATGGATCCGAAAGAACGAGCAGCTTGAAACAGGGCTGTTGCCAACCTGGTGGGGCCAAGCAACATAGAATGTTCGACGAAGGCTTCGCGGCCCCCAAAAAGACCCAGAAGGGCAAGCCAGGACCATTCTGCGCAAATTTGAGTGGGGAAGACATACGACAGTTGTAGGAGCAGATCTTGTCACTCTACACGCTTAGAAACGGACCCCATCTATCTTCATAGTAGTGGGTGAGTGGCCATCGATGTCTCTAGGGTGGTAGCCTGGTAGGCTGAGCCCGGGTGTGGAGAACAAGCAAGTTTGGGGCCCGGGGGTGACACCGAGCTAAACCAGCCATAACAAAATTTGGGTGATGGAGGTTAGAAGCGCAGAGAGGTGGTAGGCTGGCTTGACTGGCTGGTGTTTCTGATGTTGCGCCCTGTGCAGCCCCCACGTCCTAGTGGACAGTGGTGTTGCACCGGGGAAGGGGCAGAGTCTACTATATAGGGCTGAGCTATTTCTGGGGTCTATTGGCAGTCCACCGCGACCACACTTTGTCTCAGAAACACGCAATCAATGTTTAGTAGTAGCAATGATATCAAAACACGGCATGATCTTCGTTGCGACCTGCTGTAAACAAGAAGCCATTGTGCTCGAGGCAATATGATTTGTGGGTTTTCGATATGTCCTACTTTTTCTTAAGTTAAATGCTGGCACATTACTTACTACCTAAATACTCCTGTCTAACAAGCTAGTGGATCGCAAACGAGAAAGCGAAGCATTGCGAGGCTCATCCTTCTTGCAGAGCTCTAGTCGTCTTTCATCCGTTGTGAATTAGTGATAGGGCGGGACTGTTATTTCTGGTTCTGGTAGGCCGTTTTCATGCCTGAAATTCCTTTGTCTCAGGATTCCAATCCGCTCCCCATCGTGAGGCCTGAAAGTCTTCTTCTGATCAAGTTACAGCGGAGGGTCACCGAAATCGCAGACCTCGGTATCAAGGGGAGCTTTCCGAGGATTCTCAGTAAGCAGATTTCAATGTTCTGCCCGAGGAAGTTCCACACCCATCTTGTACTCTTCTTAACCCATCCTACTACCCTAGAGTTTTCTGTTTCTTGTCTAGGCGTTGCTGTCTTTCTCCCAGCAGCTTCTTTAGTTTTGGAGCAGAATTGAAAATGCCATAACTATTTCCTCCACACGCGGCGCACGTTGGATCTTTCATGTATCTTTTAAGGGCACATGCTTCGCAGAAATAATGGCCACACCGGGTAACTATAGGTGACTTGTAGGTTTCTTCACATAATATACAGGTAAAAGGAATAGATTCCTTAGTAGGATCTCCTTCAGATCCACTGTCGTTGTGAAGCTCCTTCTTTCCAGCTCTTGACATTACGGTTCCAGGTATATTTTTCATGCCCGACGTGACACTATCCCATTCCTTATCGAGTTCCCAGCCCTTTTTAAAATCGCCGCGATCATGGAGGAAGACGCAACTGTCCCCAAACCCACAATAGCCTGTATTTTTGTAATCTTTGCATACGGAAGGTTCAAAGTCGATAAATGTAGTGGTGCGGACATTTGACGGAGCGCGCTGCGGTCCAATGCGTGAGTCGACTTTGACCATGTTGCTTTGTCTTGTTGCGTCTTCGTTTATCTCGATAGTTGTTTCACGATCGGCATGGAAAAAGGTCGAGGCTGTCTCAATATCAGTCTTATTAGATTTTGATACAGGTATTGATCAAGCGCCATGGCGCCTGCGCTTAATGTGAAGTTCTGAAGATGAATCAGAACTATCGTCGCTCTGCACCGGGATAGCTGTTTTTTTCCTTATGTTCCTTCGACCATGTGGACCTCGCTTATTGAACAAGGAAGCGACAGGTCCATCGTGGCTATCGGGTGATAAGTTTGCCATCATTCGATATATGCTTATGAAGGATTTGCACTGTTGCAAAGATTACACATGACCTTACGGGTAGCAGGGGGTCAGTACACGGGCAGTGCGCTGGCAGCGGACGGGCATCACACACGCTGAGTAAGTATTTAAATAGCCAATTGATGGATAATCGTTAGGCCGAGGGCGAACTATCTGTATTACGCCAAGCAAGTCCAACAAACCTTGTGTGCATATATTTCCTTGTATTTGATAAGTTATTTAACAATATTATGGAAAATGTTATGTTCTCAAGCGCCCAAAATATTATTGGGTCCACGATGCAATACCCAAGTGGAAGTTTCGGCACATAGAGCCGACAGCTCTGAGTAGTAGGAGGTAGGCACCTACCTAACCTTCTAGGTAGGTACCAGGATGCATGATGATGTCGGAGTGCATCCCGCTGGTTCTTAACGGGTAAAGAGAAAAAAGAGAAAAGAGGAAATGTTCAATCGACGCTTAAGCCGAGTAAAAGCTTAGAAATCTTGACTAAATTCTCCCATGCGGGAAATCAACATAGCCTAGGATAGTAGGATAGCTGAGCACGATAGGAGTCGTAGGACATGGTAAATAACGTTTTGGTACCTGGATGCATGATGATGTCGCGGCGCAACCCACTCGTTCTCAGCGGTTGAAGGGGAAGACTCGGAAGAGAGAAAACTTTCCTTTCGAGCCGATCCTGCCTTTCCAATAATCCAATTGATGCTAGCTTGTCCCAATCCATACTAGACTGATCCTTACTTAGGCAGTAGTTCATACTAGACTCCTCTCAATTGGGCCTCTCTCTTGTACATACTACCTAGGTATGTACTAGTAGTACTACTATTACTACTTCGTACTGGAGCTGCCGGTCCAGCCAGCTGATGTGCAGCTCCTCATGAAGGGGACCTTTACGAAGTACTATGTACTATTACATAGTATGTACTCATTATGTACCGCCATTCACCTACCCCAATTAAACAGCGTGGCCGTCCCCAACTCCATTAAGATTAGGTCTGGCTGCACTTTAAAGCTAGAATGCTATTCCAAAAAGATGTTAGCCAGTCACTACTTGAATCCTAATGAGAGCCGTCGTCGACCCTCTAGATCCTAACGCGTTCGAAAGGTTCCAAAGCATGACGTGGGCCGTAAGCTGGGGAGAGAAAACATAAACGTTGATCAGCAAAAGCGAGAAAACAGACCTAGTAAGTTTTAGTGAGCCAAAAAAGAGAAAATATAAGTTCTAACGATCTCGGAAGAGAAATATAAATATTGGACATGGAAGTGCCACCAGCATAAGGCTCGTCTTTCCCAGCTTCGTATCAGCCTCCCGAGCTGCAATAATGTCGCGCCACTTTGTTCAAGTGTTGTTTCTACTGATCGGTCTGTGCCTTGCTGGCCCTGTTCAGGAACGAGAGGCAAATCAGTACCCTACTCGGAGGCCTACTTCTACGTACCCTGAACATGGGTATCCAACGAGTGAACCTACCAGCTATCCTTCTACCTGCCCGGAGCCTTCGACTGTGACCACTACTGTAACGGACACGGCTACCGAGACGGGTACAATCACCACTACTGTGACGGACACGGCTACCGAGACGGCTACAATCACTACTACAATCACAAACACAACTCCGACAACACCACCAGCCCAGCCCACATTTGATTGCCCAAGCGAAGGGTATATCTTATCTGGGGACGGATTGTCGATGCTGACGGTCGACATTAGCACTGGGCAAAGGAATCAGCTGTTCGCCACCGTTGGAGATGGGAGCCGGATCAATGCCCTTGGGTACAACATCTTGGACAACACATTTTGGGCAAGCACGCAGAATAGCGGCCCAATCATACACATTTTCAGCGACGGCACCACCGAGTCTTTACCCGGTCAAAGCGGTAACGTAAACCTAGGAGACGTCGATATAAATGGGTTCTACTGGACCTCGTCCTTGGGTACACAGTGGTACCAATACAACGTGAACCCTCTGTCCTCCGCGTACGGTCAGCTGGTCGATAGCGGTACATCCGCGCCACCCAGCAGCCGCGTAAACGACTGGGTTAGCATACCCGTCACCGGGCCTTTTTTCTACAGTCTCGTGGTCGACTCCAGCTCCCAGGCTACCTCAATTCTTCGGTGGAGTTCCGTTACCAAAGAGTGGGAGGATTTCGCGACCTATCCAGACCTCGTCGCCAGCGGCTGGAATTCAGCGTATGGAGTTAATGATGGCACGCTTCTCGGCACCAACGACGACACGGGAGACATCTGGAGCTTCCCTCTTTATGGAGGTGGTAGTCCTTTTATTGTTTCGACCGACTCTGGTTCCGCTTCGCAAGACGCTGCTCGCTGCGTCCTCAATCTTAGGCCGTAACGAAAATGCTCGAGCTTACACGGTTGCTGGAAATCACTAGAAATTACTCCAAAATTGATGATCATAGTATTAGGGCTTAGTTATAATGCGTAATTGACTTCTACGATACTCTATAATTCCCCAACCAAGTGTGACAATGGCGTATATCAAACAGTTAGGGTATATAGATACAAAACAAACTGCCACTGTAAAGAAATATCGTGTCGTCTGTGTTAATATAACATATACTGTTGCACTCCAGCTGAACATGATTACAGGCACTCATCCTGCGTGGTTTGGTTTGTCAGATGGATGCAAACACCTCAACCAAGCTACCCTTTAATTTATAGGACACTTGCACAACAATTCAGATTAGTTCTAGCAACACACTCCTACACCTTTAATAACAACAATTGTTCGTTCTCCTCGCAGCTAGTTGGTGCTAGATCTACGTCGAGGGGCTGAGTTCGATTGTGGACAGGGATATAGACGCAGACAGTGAAACTCTTAGCGACCGGAAGTTTGCTTTGGATCTGATAACAGTGCCATTGGTTAGCTAATTCAATTTATTGGGTTATGAGGGAGCTAATACTGTAGTCGTCTTTGTAAGCCCACAGCTATTTGAAGGACCCTGGTTTGTAAATTAATAAGTTTCTGCGGACATCCACAATTGCGTGGGGGAGGTATAACAAGTCTGGACAAGTGCGCGAATGTTTTTCTATTGCCTCCTCATGCGTATATATAGATTTTTGCAGATCCGCTTGATTTTACGTAACTAGTCTCTGTCCTCTCAACGTATTCGTGCCATTCAAAGTCATTTGTCATTAAGCAAGCAATTTCTGATCTAATACGAATTCCTATAGTCATATCGATACCTTAACCGCTTCAACTCTGGTCAGCTATGACTTCTTGTGCCCATGCGGCTGCGTGTTCACACGCTGCGTTCGGATCTCTCTTCCACCGAAGTAAGAATCCTTGGATCGTGGCCAAAGATAACTTTCCTTCAGGTAGTGCCTCAGCAAACTTTGTGGCTAATTCCTGCAATTCTCTACTTGCATGAATTTCGAGATCATCGAGGTCCGTTCCACCAGCCCTTGCTGCGCTTCTATCCTTATTGTTATGTGTTGATTTTGGTTTACGGCCTAAAAGCGGCATTTTCTCTTTAACATCACCATTCTCCTTCGATACGGATTTTGAAGCATCCTGATCGAGCGATGCGAGCGACCCAGCCTCTTCGTGGTACATACTTACAAACAACTCCTCGATTTCAGCGCGGCCCGGCAAGTTGAATGCAACATGCATGTCGACACGACCAGGGCGAGTGAGAGCCTTATCTAGCGAATCTGGAGAGTTTGTTGTCATCACCAGAATCCTTCCTTCATGAGAACTGACACCATCGATCGCGTTGAGAAGCCCAGAAAGCGATATTTCCGTGGTGGCTTTGGACGGCGTTCCATCTCCCGTAGCATCTGTGATGGCAGAAATTTCATCTTTTGGTGACTTCTCCGCAGTGTGACCTTTGCGATGCTTTTCGTCTTTTGAGATATCCCCAGCGCGCTTTAATCCAGCAGCATCTACATCTTCGATGAGAAGAATGCTCCTGCTCGGTATTTCACTCATCAATTTGTTCAGATGACCTTCATTAAGCATAGGGTCAAGTAGGCTCAGTACGTAAATATTCAAGCCAAAGACACCTGCTAATGCAGCAGTAAGACTGGTTTTACCGGTACCAGGAGGTCCAGAGAAGAGATAACCACGTCGATAAGGGATTCCGTGATTGGCATAGAATTTTCTTGTTCGTGGATGTAGATATTCATTTATGTCCATGAGCAAATCTTGTTTTTTAGAGCGGTCCAGGATTACTGTACGTATGTCACGAGAGGGCCGGGAAAGAACCTGGTGCCATTTCAAATGGTCACGACTGATGCTCAACGCACGATAAATTATTGTCTTGGACAAGTTTTTCTGCAACGCATGGACCTGAGTATCCTCGAGAAAAGCTTTGATGGGCGCTACCGAACGGCCAAAACACTGAATTTTAATATGACCTCGCTCTGGCCTTGATGATAGGTTGACCTGATGTTTGATCAATGCGTGTCTGAAAAAAAGCCATGATCCACGATGACGGAAGAAGTGCGTTGCCTGATAAGGCGTAAGCGCTATTGGTGCTCTAGATATGGCTGCCCGGTAAGATATCAGCCTTCTGATATCTTGTTCATGGTCGAGCTCCTTGGAAACCTTCTCTTCCTCCTCTAGCGATGAAGACCGTGAAGTTCTAGCTTTGACGCTTCTGAATCTCTTTGAGGAGATGTAGTGATCGCCCATGTAATCCATCACATATGTATAAAGGGTGTCTTCCTCAGAAATGTTGGCTGAGGAAAGAATGGATTTGGACGCCCATCTGTAGAAAGAGGTGGCACCGTATACCACTCCAGTAGATACGGCTGCAACGATGAGCGAGATGTTTATCAGAATGCTTGGGTCAAACCCTAGATGCTGCTGAGTGGCATCTAAAAGCGCCGTATAGTTGGTCCGCGTTTGTGGAAAATGAACCTGCCCTCCACGTAAGGAAGCCATGATGAATTGGCACCGAAGAAAATGGCCAAAATTTTAGATGTGTGTAGCCACCCTTTTTAAAGTCATCAGGCTTCAGTTGCGTCAAGCCTTGCTGCTGCCTGCAGGCCCTACTTCTAACTGACAAAGTTAATAAAATCTTTCCGTATCAAACTAGCGGCTTGTACGAGTAGAAGAATAATACGCGTATATCGGCAGGTGTTAGACTTTGCCCCACGCCGCCGGGTGGCGACTTCTCACAATAATCCTTGAACATCATTGTATTTAATGTATTTGATGTATGCTTGGCTCGGTTTTGTTAGTGTCATACGGTTTAATAAATATGCTCCCTCTGTGAGTTGCCTCGGCAAGGTAATAAAATACACAGTTGTTTATTCGGAAAAGCGTTAAAAGCTGATCAGTTGACCAAAACAGGAATCCAGATTTCTGTCACCATGCAATGCGGGATGAACACACCGTAGTTCGCCACACCCGCCGCCACTACCCTTCTGTATGACAGTGTGAGGGGCTTGTACGCTAACAGTTACTAGACAGCCTCTTCGCACCAGCTAGTACAGGCAGGCTCCTGCCTAACTAACTAGGGCTTATGCCCTTCATAGGGTTTCTCTTCATACTGCTCGTGCCCGTGCCCGTTCCCGAAAGGCGATACCTAGAAATTATGTCTTTTTTACAGCACTTCTGCCTTGGTGGCAGCCGTATTTGTCAGTCGACCCACTTTAACGGATAAGACGACTCATTGCATGACTCCAGGGCACCATGCTCCAATTTTTTGAGGAGTAAAGGCTATCGCAGTGCGTTAGGAACTTGATAACAGAATTAGGTTTTGCTTCCGCAAAGAAAGTCAATAAACCAGATTTCAGCCCCAGTATGTAAAAGGGAACAAAATCAACAATAAATCTCATCTAAACCTCTTTCCAGTTCATATATCTAGAAAGTGAGGAGCGGAAGATTTGCTACGTTCTGCTTCAAACGGGTTTCTAACAGTGGGAATCAGTCATTTTACAAAGCTCGCGTAATTTCTCTTGTTGGGATATGGGTTATATCTCACATACTGTTATGTCAAGGCGTTGTAAAGTCGAGAGAGTGCGTATACCATTCTTGTCGTAACTTAATTCTTAGGCAGTAGACGCTCAAGTAACCGTAACAGGGGCGAAGCTCATGGGCGTGAAACAACAGCGGCGTGAAAATGTCTTAATTGATCTATATGGCCATGACAATAAATATATACACATTGCTTTGGACATGACCCATCCCCGCACTTTGTCTATCGATTATGAAATGGTTCGTTAGGAATTTGCTGAGGGTCATCTACCGCGGCTGGATCGTTAGTTGGCTCCAAAGGATAAGTTGTAGATGGCAAGCTCTTGAGGTGCTCGCGATGATGATTGTGAGCCTGCTCAGCGTGTCAGTCATGGCTTGATAGTTGCGACTCAATGTGAGTGGGAACCGTACAAACGGAGTACCGCAATACGTGCACCAACAGATCTGCGGTTTGTCCACATTGATGAAAATCCTTGGATGCCCTAATGGGCCTCCACCTCCATTACATGCTACAACTCGATCGTCGGTCCACCTTACTGGTTGCTTGTGAATGAGATCAATGGCTGCTTGAGGTTGAGGCTTTTTGAAATTAGCATGTAGCAATATAAAGTGCGGGTACGATGAATCTCCTAAATAGCCTCTCGCTCGCCACTTGGATGGAATCTTTACCTGATAGTCCATGATAGTTTGTTCGAACCTTGGTCCAACCATCGCCCTCGACCGGGGCTGCTGGCTCCTGCTCCAAACACCCGCACGATTCGGAGCCTGCATCTGACGCTGGCTCTCGCCTTCATCCGGTTTTTCGACGACATATCCACTCTCTATCCCCATCTTGCTCGCAGGAACTGCGTTAGAGTCGGAAACATTCTGAGTAGCAGGCCGGGGGTTAGGATCGTTGGTGGGGATTTTATCGGAATCGCGTGTCGTTGTGGACGCCAGACGAGAGCCTTTAGGGATGGACGAGCGCAGAATAAAGCGCGGCAGCGCCCTGGTTGGGATCATTGCTAAAGTTTTGCTGTGGTAGCGCCTACACCTTTGCGAATTGAACTATATAGATGGTATCGAGGAATCCAAGTACTTGGGTTAAAGTTGAGGTAATGTCACGTGTGCTCTGATTGGTCAAAATTTTTTAGAGCTTCCCGCAGCAGAAACCATCCGTACGGCAGTGCGGCAGTGCGGCGTTAATAAAGTGCTAGCTTTCACGAGCGCTCTAACCTACAGGTTCCAATTAGTAAATGATACGTTGTCAACGCTTGCTAGGGGAAGGCTGATTCTTCGTGTTATTTTGTATTGTCGAGGTAGAGAGACAATATGTCAGGATCCGGTACGCCTGCGGGGCGTCAACCGAAGGTCATGTCTAACCGACTCATGACCATGAAGGTGAGCTCCACAGCATTCTACAGTTAAATACATACTCAGTCCGTTATATTTGTTTTCTTGGACTGTGACTAAGGGTTCAAGTTCATGCAACGTGCCGCATCCAATGCGTCTCCTAAATCTCCAGATCCTCAGTCGCCCTCTTTCTCCACCCCTTCTTCCTCCAAACGACAGAAACTTTTACATACACCTACTTCGGCATCTAGCACTCCTGGTGCGCCTATAGATACGACCAGTGATGCCGCAGCGGCTCGGAGTGCTTTAGCAGCTGAGGAGGCCAAGCGCTCTGCGGCGCTGGATAAGTTACAACTCGAAAGCGGCGAGACAAAGTGGGTGCTTAGTTATTTTGAAAAGAAACCCGTGAAGTCCAACGTACAGATACTAGAGTATGGAGAGGAAGATAGCCATGATGGTGATCAGGGTGGTACGATCTCCAGACCTGAACTCATGCCTTGGAGAGAGGAACAAAGCACGGGACGCATGAAGTTTGGAACTTGGAACGCAACGCAGGAGGAGGTATGTTCTGCACTTTGCATACGAGATAACACTATTGCAGTCATTTGTCCTATCACTAATCATTTGAGAACTGTGAGCTTGGACTAGCATTTGAGAGCTGATAGGTACATATAGAAACAAAGCGATGCGTCTGGTTCTTCAAAAGAAACCGATGATGATAGCGATGAGTCGGGGCGAGAAACGGATGTTCGAAGCACTGCTGGAAGGCCAACAGATACAGAAGCTATGGAACGCGTGCGGCGGAAGCGTAAAGCAAAGAAAAGTGCTGAAATGAAAGAAAGAGACAAGTTAGCCAAGATGCGTAAAAGCAAGCAAGTTAATTTGAACGGTAGGCCGTCGTACAAGAGACACCAGAAACCAAAGGCTTAGGAGACTTGGTGGTCTCGTAAAGTCGAGCTGGCCTTGTACCAGTTGTGTGAAACCAGTAACTGCCCAGGTAAGTCTAGTTTCCACAGATGCGTTCGTTTCATAAATAGAGCTGTGGTCATCCTGTCAAGTGACTTACACTACCAAACTGGGTTCCCGTTTCTCTGTGGAATAGACGGGTTAGGAGCAATACCCCGATTGAACGGGCCATTCTGACCGGCTCTGTTGGAATTTGAATTGAAACCATCTTCCTGGAAATTCTGATTGCATATGTGCTCATTGTTGCAAGCCCAGGCTACATGTGCATGACCACTTGGCTCATTGGAGTTCGCCCAATTTGAGTCGTTTCGAGTGTTACAATTGTTAGTCGGTTGGTGGGCGTTTGTGCCTTGTTGATATGACATCTGATTTCCGGTTGCCCAATTTTGACCATTGTTCCAGGCCGGGCCATTGTGACCGCCGTTTTGAGGAGGCTCCAAACACCTCGAATTGCCATTTTTGTTTGCCTCATCAGGACCATTCCATGTGTGGTTCAATTGTTTATTCGCTCCCCAGTCTTCATCTTCCGGAGGCTGATTCCAGCCTGAACGGTTGTATTCATGATGCCCGCCATTCATTCCGCATAAATAGTTTCCATGATTGCCGTCCGTGGCCCAGCAGCTGTTGTTGTTTTCTTGTTGGCAATTTTGCCAGGGCGCTTGGTCACTTCGGCCTTGTCCCCAGGGAAGGCTTCCGTTTCTATTCTCATTCTGAGCACCCGTATTGTCCCCATTCCAGGACCTTACTTCGCCTGTCGGTTCGTTGCCTTCCCAGTTCTGCTGGGCGTCTACAGCCTCATTGCCCCACCCATTCTCTGCGTTCGCATCGTTGCAGTGGTGGTTATTGCTGCCACCGGAAACCCAGGCATTGTCCCCGGCTTGCAAATCGTCAGGTTCTTGCACCACAGTGTTAGTCTAATCCCTATATGTATTTTGGTACTGACTTTCTAAGTTCGGGACGAAGCCCTCATCAGCACACTTCTGATTATCTAAGTCGTATGTATTTTTATTTCCTGCTGGACTATTGAATGAATTTGCCCAACCTGCTCCGTGTATGGATGTATTGGAACCCTTCAAGCATTGTCACTATGCTATATTCTCTACGTAGAGAATATACTTACATTGGGGGCTTCCTTAGGTCGGTTCCTGTTACGGTTTTGGTTTTTACTTGCCATTTTACTATTTGGAGCAGAGTTTCTGGTTTCACTGGGCTGTTCGTGAACTGGATTCAGGTTTGCTGCATGGTTTAGCGCCAAATTCATCACAGTCTTTTGAGATACTCACCTGGATCTGCTCCGTTTCTGGAGATGACTGTGACTTTTCTACCGTCTTCTGTATAGAGCTCATTTCCATGCTCATATACAGCGATAGGTGGCTTCTCATAATGTGCAAATTGTTGCTTAGTGTTGTTACCTTTAGGTGTAAACGTATTCCATGGCACAGGCTTAAAGAAAGCGCCACTCTGGAGTTCGGGTGGACTTATTGAGTTCACATTTGGCATATTGAACGCTGGAATTTTTGCGTTCGCAGGTGGGAAGCTCTGAGGTTTGAAGTTGTAGTATTCCCCCGATACATTTCCGTGTCTCATAGCATCTCTCTCTTGTAACCAGCGAAATACTGCTTGTTTGACTGACTCGGTTGATTCTTTTAGCCACTTCTCTGCGGCGTCTTGGTCGGCTTTTCTTGCAGCATCAATAGCATCTGAAAACCCCCTGGCGGCATACTCAAGAGCACGGCGCTGATCCGTCCAACGCTGTTGGTCATAGGCCCAAGGATAAGTTGTCGTTGAAGGAGCCCAAAGATTAGCGAAGGGTGAGATTGCATTATCAATATTTTCCGAATCGGCTTTCGACTTGTTGGCAGATTTTACCTCGTCTTCACCATGCTTAGAGACCTGTTGTTGGTCCTTGCCACTTTTCTTCGACTTGTTATCTTGTTGCTTCCCTGCGCACTGACATCAGAATCAAGCAAGTGTTCATATTCAATGGCACTTATACCTTTCCCCCTTTGCTTGTTACCTGTGTCTTGATCCTTCTTTCCCTCATAGCTGTTTTCAGAGCACCGATTGTCGTCATTGTCGACTTGCTTAGCGTCATTACCCTTTTTATTGTTCTGCCCCTTTGGCGAGTCTTTCACTTTGCTTTCAGCGCTCCCGGCTTTGTAGCAAGGACACTCATGATTGCAATCATTAGAGTTTGGTTTGCTCTCAATGACTTTTGTCGATTGAGTTATTGCCTCCGATGAATTCTTGGCAAGCGCTTCAGCTCCGGGTTTGTTTTGTAGTGCTTGTCTCTGACGGCTTCTTAAAGCTGCGCGTTCAGCGTAACTAGGAGGAAACATTGATAGTCTCTTCGGGGTGCCATCTTCTTTCAGGCCGTACAGTGACGCAAGATCTAGCACAAACTTCACCATGTTGAGGACAGTAATTTATGTTGGCGTCAGCATTTCATTTACGAATCAACTTTTATAGCATGCTCGCTAAATTGAAGGGCCATCGTAGAACTTTGCTGAGTGTACAATGGAACGAGCAGTATAGCCTTATTATGTTTTCACAGCTGGTATCGGATGGCAAAATCATTACTTAATCCGGGGAAGCGTTTTCTTATCACGTTATCTAGCACCAGGCCCAGAAGGGAGCAATTAACGTCAACTGCAGGTGCGTCCGATAGTTCTATCCATCTCCCAAGAGACGTGAAGCTTATGCTCTATCCTATTAGATACATAGTGGGTACCTACCTGATACCTGTGGGTGGTTGTGTTTGTAGCGCCTACGTTAAGAACTTCGCAAGTCTTTCGCCCTCATATTGCCTGCAGTTTACTGTTCTTGTATAACCAGGTAGGTACCTTAGGTGCCTACAAACAAGTTTCTTTACCTGGTCAGTAGCGATAGTGCAACTCAACGATTTCTCAGTTAATGGATGCAGATGAACTTTTCATAATTGTTTTGACTAGCTGACCGCATCCGCATCCTGTTAATTAACGATCGTTGCCCCAAATGGCTTCCATGTCTGCATGAGTTTGTGTTTGATCCGATATAACTAGTTCACATCCATTTGACCCAGAGCCGGCGATTCCTTAATTGAGAACTCTTTTTGTACGAAGATGCCCATTGGCTGAGACTGTATAAGGCGCTCTCCGCTCGGTGGTCTATCGCCCTTATCGCTGATATGTCTAAGTGGAATTTGAAGATCCCTTATAGTAGCCGAAACATTAGACCCGCCCTGGATACTTTGCCTGTTCCGCCCATGATGCTCTAATTCCGCAAATTCTTGCTCGTAGAACCCGCAGATATTACTGTCATACGTGTTTGTTACAGGGTTCAAAGGGTGACCATCATCGTCACCACCAGTTGCAGTTGTTATCGTAGTACCTTGCCTTGGAGAGCCATACCACGACCTTCGAAGCTTTGAAGAATTAGTCGTCGGGTAGTTCGAGGTTGGCGTAACCTTTGAAGAGAGCGCATCCACAAATTTGGATAAAGGGCTTCCCGAGGGTACAAGAGGCTTCAAACATGGTAAGTTAGCAGCAAGAATGGCCACCGCGGGCTCGGCGATCGTCCATAGGGCACAATCACCAAGGTTGCCTATCATCATGTTAGCGTCGTTTGAGACATCAGTATCATAATGTTCATACTGGATAGATCTACATGTTGGAGACGGTCTTGATATATGATTCTGAGGAGTACAACTACACAAGTTAGGCCCCCCATCATGAACAGAATTGTTAGGGCTAATCTAGATCGTTTGTCGAGCTTTAAAGTTCGGATAGCTATCAGAGGAACCGCAAGAACAATTATATCCGTAAGAAGATTCGATATCGTTTGTGCCCTAAAAAGGTTAAGAGGGTCCACGCATTCTCCTGGTATGGACGGGTTATAAACTTTCGCCGGGGGAAGGCACCCGAGTACTGTGGAAATCAACCCTCCAAGAGCCCATAGTATGCAGATAATAACCACTATGCGGATAGCCAGTTTGAATACTCCGATGTGCCAGATGCGAGCATACATAGACAAAACTGACAGCTTGACTGGTAACATGCAAAAGAAGTAGAGGATGGTGCTGGCGTAGAAGGACTAAATGCAATTAGCGTCACACGCAGTTTCTCTAGGTTTCAGTATTAACCCGACAAAGAAAGCTCTGTCAACGACAGTTGTCGGTCCCACGCAATCTCTCGACGGTGAGGGAGTAAATTCAAACTTATGAAAATGGTGACAATACCTTTAAGAAGAATGATGACCGAGCCTTTTCCACTTCTGAAAAATCACCCATCAACAGTGGCATCGGTTGGCCCAACCGTCCTTTAAAGTACACTGTTTAAATCAATAGGTGTACGAAATTTGACAAGCCAGCTG